>WYDI02024585.1:0-117885 GCA_009867235.2 Psittacus erithacus | reverse complement strand
CTGCTCTGAATCTCTTCTCTGCCCAGCCTGTAGCTGTGCCTGGGATTGTTCCAACCCAGGTGTAGGACCTTGCACTTACTTAGCTTGGTTTAACTTCATGAGGTTGGTACTGGCCCATCTCTCAAGTGTGTCAAGGTCTCTCTGGATGGCAGTCCTTCCCTCCAGCATACTAAGTGAACCACACAGCTTGGTGCCATCAGCAAATTTGCTGAGGGTGCATTAATCCCACTGTCCATGTTGCCAGCAAAGACGTTGAACAAGACCGGTCCTAGCACAGATCCCTGAGGGACACCACTCATTACAGGTCTCCAACTGGACATTGAGCCATTGACTACAACTCTTTGTGTGCGGCCATCCAGCCAGTTCTTTATCCACCAAGTGGTCCATCTATCAAATTGGTATCTCTCCAATTTAGAGACAAGGATGTCGTGCGGGATAAGAAACCAGTACTATAAACAGATTTAAAAAAAGTTTTTTTTTCTTTAAATCTGTCTTCAAGACAAGATCTGCACACCAACAGCAAACAGAAACAAACCCACATAGTCTATTTTCTGAGCACTTATCTATCAATCAGGTCATGCCTAAGTATGTTATTAGGACTTCTGGGTCTTTCCTCTATGAAAATTGTGCAATTACTTCTGTTTCACAAATTTTGTGCATATAAATAAAGCTGTACTCAGAGAAGTCAGGTAGTAGTTTTATTCTGACCCAGTTAGCTTTTCTCTTTAGAAAAAAAAAAAATCTTTTTATTAAATTCCTAAATATTTAAAGTAGAGTTTGCTGGTTCCTCAATTCCTGTTTTTTCCCACCATCCAAATAGGTCCAGGATGTATTTGTGAATTAAATTTGCTGCTTTCCATTTTTAGCATTGATTGTTTTATTAAAGAAATGAACCACCAGCTTTTGTCCCCCAGCATCTTTGTGGGGCCTTTTGATGGTTGGTGTACTTCTACAAGCAGGACTAGTAAGCAGTTGTAGTGTTTTCAGTGGATTTAATATGCTCTGTTTTAAAACTGGATTGTTCATTCCCATGACATTTAGGGCTGTAAGGCTGTGGTTTTGTTATTGAAGGTGGAGGTCTATTAAATAAGATGTGACTAGGCAAAAAACCAAGAAATGGAACAAAGTACAGTCAAAATCTCCTTGACCCCAGGACTGGTGCAAGGAAGGGTAAACCTCAACAGACCCAATACTACCTTGAAAAGAAAAAACCCCATAGGCTTAACTTTGGAACCAAACAGAAAAATCAGCCACACAAGAATCCTTGCATTGGTGTAAAATGCAGTAGCAACAGCAAGGGCCTTAAATATTAGCAGACATACTGTGAATCCATGCAATCCTGCATGCCCAGATACACCTTTCTGCAAACTCTGATTGGAATTAACACCAAAAGGATTAAAAAGGATGAATATTTTATGCTATTTTTTTCTTTTTTTTTTTTCCCCATGGAACATCAGGCATACAGCATTGCCCTTGAAACCCTCTTGTACCTCTGTGCTTTTTGAAACACCCAAACATAAAAAAGCAATGTAAGAGAAAAAAAATATGAAACCTGAGAAAGCTATCTTAAAATAAAGAAAAGCAAAAGACCCTTCCATAAAGCTTTGACTCAGCTGCAGAACTAGTGGATTTTAGAGATGGCTCGATGTTGCAACAGTTAGTCAGTTATTAAACCTTAACAGTGTGTCATTCAAATGGCCTTGAGCAGAAATGTTATGCTGCTTAATAGATGGTGTCATCTCATTCCATCACTATCACTTTTTGTGCCTGTTAAGCTGCCTGTGTATGAACACTTGTAGGCAGTCAAGTGGTTTGTTTACTGGCAGGGCAAACACAGCCAAGCAAAAAGTCCAGCTCTGTCACATTGCTTATGTACGGAGAAAGAGCCTTCACCTGATAGGCACAGACAGAAAGGGATGGGGTCAGGCAGCGGTCCCTCTGCCATGGGTATCGCTCAGAGCAAGCATGATGTAGTGCTCCATGGTATGGAGATCCGCCTGTAACCCGTGGAGGAGACTGGAGGTATTTATTACAAGTACCTGGACTCCTGTGTCACAGGCCATTAATAGCCTGGGGTGGATTGGAGTTGATGATGTTCACAGGATCATTTTGATAATATACTAGCAGGTTTCTGAGCTATTGAGCTCCTCTGAATATCCTCAGAGCTGCCAGATTTCCATCAGTATCCATTACTTATACTGCAAAGTTTGTGTTCATTTACACTTTTTTAAAGTAACCAATAGTCCCACATCACATCAGCACTTTGTTCCCTATCCTCAACCCTCCCATCAGCTTGTTAATGAGAAATGCAAACTACTTATCTCCTCATAGCACACACTTCTCTGTGGATGGATTTTTCCTCTCTTTCTATCCAAACCAGGTCAGAGTTGGCTGCTGTCCTGCAGCTCAGATGCTTCTCTGGATGTAAAGCTTTTTGTTTACGTCGGCTGCACAACCCATCTCCCTCAGGTGAAAACAACTTTTCAACAATGTTCCACAAACAGGCACACTTTTCATTGCTGTGGTTTGTAACCAACAGCTTACAGATGGAGAAGACTGAAAAGATGTTGATAAATGTACCTAAGTATTTTCCTGCATACCTATTGTAAACTATTTTTGCATTTTTTTGTGTCACTGATATTTAATGATACATCTGGATCTGTTTTGAGAGGATATCTTAACAAAGTCCATCATTTTAGACTAATAGGTTAAATTAATACACACTCTTTAAGAAAGAGGGTTATGGCTCCTTAACACTGAAATGACTGTGAACTGCTGAAATGGATGAGATCATTGGTTTATCCTTTCCAAGCATTGTGATCGCGAAAGGCTTGAGTACATGATGGAAAAAAAAAAAAAAGATTCAAAAATGCTCCAGGCCATTTTTTAATTTTTTTTTTAAGTACTTATCTGAAATAAAACATTTGGTCACCTATGTATTTAACAACAGAGCAGCTTCTTTCTACAAAGCAACAATGAACTTCAGAATTAATATTAATACATTAAGCTGAATTAATCACTTTGAGCTCATTTGCATGATCTGTAGAAGGGGGGCAAACAGATAGATCCCATTTGTTTGAATAAGAGAAAAAGGAAAGGTCAATGTTCTGACCCACAATTTAGGAAATTACTCCATTCCTAAGGTAATCAGCCTGTCATCCAAATAATTCCCTCCTCGCCCTTTACAAGAAACTATAATAAAAGCCAAGTTGCCTGTCTAAAGTTGCTATGGCATTTAGATATACAACAGTTTGGCCCATGACCTTCAGTAGTTAAGTTCCCAAGTCTTCAAGGGTGCAAGTTTTTCTCACACATATTTTTCCCAAGAATCCTGCTTAAATCTCTCAATTTGAAGAACTAAATAGCAGTTGTTACGCTTAATGGAAAGTACCTCCTATGCCCAGCCCTCTTTCCCCCCAAAATTGCTACACCATAACTGAGATGAGCTATCACACTATCTTCACCACATCAAATTGAAAGTGTCCAATCATAAAAATACGTATGTTTGGGGGTTTTGTTTTGTTTGTTTTTTTTAAATTCAATATCAGAGAAGGTTAGAGGTTTTCTAACATGGGAAGAGAGAAACCTATATCCTGATACACTATGTTAAATAGTGCTAGGTAATTCAGGGATACATTTACCTTTGTTCCTCTCCATGCTGCATGTCGAAAATACCACAGGTTCAAATTAGTGAGTTTAAAACTGACAAAGACACGAAAACCTAACAGAAGTAAAAAAGTCTATATCCACCACAGTAGGCAAAAAAGGATGACATATGTATTATGATGCATATGGTTGTTCTCAGTGACACACAGATGCAGATCTTCAGCTATTTCCACTTTGGTCTCATGTGCATCATAATGCTAAGTAACAATAATCCATCACCTACACCTGCTTCAGAGGAAGCTACGAGAGATTCTACTGCTGTCATCATACAGCTCCCTCTTTTTTGGGAATGCAAGCCAATTGTTCACTGTTTTTATTGTGGAATTTTAAACAAAATACAATGAAATATTTGTCCCATATTTAAAGGATCCTAATTTAGGATATGTAATTGATTAGAAAGCAATATAGACTCATTCAATTATGCTAAACAAGGTAAGCACATGGATTTACATAATTGTATCACTTTGCTAGATCAGATTGAACTGCATTTAAATTATCAGTTAGGATGTACACCTTGAGACAGAACTGTCTTGGCTAATACAAGTGGTGTAGGGGTACTATTGTGAAGCATGTTATTATGCATATCTCTCCTTTTTTACTGTGAATTTACAAAGTTACATGTTGTCTGTAAATTATTTATTGTTAGTATGTGTTTTAGTCTGATTTTCAAAGAAAAAAAATCAGAATAATTAATATTGCCTTTCAGGCAAAAAAATCCAAGTAATAATTCACAGAGTCAAGGGTCTAAACATTGAGGAAATAACGCTAGATGCACAAAGGACAGATGGCTGAAGAGGTTTAAAAATGAAAAAATCATCAAGGAACCAAAGATTAGGATAACAGAAAGGGCAAAAGGGAGGAAGCAGAGTACCTGTGAGCCTATCAGTTTGCTCCCAAGCAGCCTGGGAACAGCAGGAGTCAGCCAGCCTTGCCAGATTTGAGAGGCTCTGTCCACTTACCCATGGTTGCTCAAAACTGTAAGTACGTCTCCTGTCTTCCACGTCCTCATCTTGTTTTGCTTGCTGAAACTCTTGTCTCAGGCGCTGTATCCGGTCATGATTGTTAGGGGTTGATCTGTTGCTAAAAGAGGGAGGATGGAAAAGATCAATATACTTGGGAGCTGCCATCTGTGACTGTAATTTCTTAGCACAGGACTGCTATTACAGTGCAGCACTGCAGGTGCAAAAATAATTTCTAAGCATTTTGTACAAAGTTCTTTAGTTTTTTAAAGGTGATTAATGCTGTTTGACTTAGACTCAGGTGGTATAAGGGTAAAATGAATGAGACTATTCCTAAAAATCATCAAATGTTGCTTGCCTCTTTTCAGTGAATGTTACTGCTAGAAATTAAGAGGAATGGATGTGCTAGTATCAGACTTAACATAGAGGCAAGTTAAAAGTCCTAATGATCCCTGCTACTGAATAAACATGAAAGATACTTTTTCCCAGTCAGTAAACTATGGCACTGTCAGAACTTCATTCATATGAAATTCATTACAAAGTCTGAAGGCTCTACCTATATAAAATTTTATTATTTTCCCCAATCAATAAAAGCCTGTCATCCCTTAGTTCTGTTTTTAACAGGTCTTTTAAACTGATCAGTCTGAAGCATTAAAAGGCTTGGGGGCCCTTAAAAACAAATCCATTTGATAATGCCATAGGCAGGAACACATCCAGGCAGCAGATGGGCACTGGCTGGACTGGAGAGACTCAGTCCTGGACGTACGGTAACGTACCAGCACATCCACAGCCTTGAGTTCTTCAAAGCCATCAGTTTTTCCATGATTCCTGTTGCAGGTCTCTATAGTACACATTTATGTGAAACCATAATGAAATACGCACAGGAATGACTTATTTCATAGGGTGGAGTAAAAATTGATATTTATTAATATTGTTGCAGTTTTCCCAGCTGTGCAGCTCCCACCTGAGCCCTACAACCCACACCATATTTCGTGCATGTTAATATGGGAATCACAAGAAACCTGACGAACAAATATGTTGTATCAAGTCTAACTAGGAGCATTTTAGTCTCTTATTATGGCCTTCTTAAGCCCTGTATTTTATTGTTTATCTCCTAATGAGGAGTGGACAGCAATTACTTTGTTTCAAAAGAGAAATCTGCAGGGAAACAATGGAAAGCAATTCCATAGATTCCTGTTCTTGGACACAGGGTACAATAAACCACAGTGAATTCAGATCCCATGTCTTCTCTCGTATGAAAAGAGATGATTCTGGAATCTAATTGTGACTGAACCTACTTCCTTCATTCAACTCAATTTTGTGAAACAGCTTATGTTATTTAAATGTATTCCTTATTGTCAAGTTCTGCACAGCTTTACTATGTAACCACTTTTTTTCCCACGCACTGCTGTACACTGCACATTTTACATGCAATCACCACAATCCAGTACAAGAAATACAAAATGCTTTTAAATGGTCTGCTGATTTTTAAAACTGGTGTTAATCTAGTAAACAAGTAGTCCAAGACTTTCTACACAGTGTTTTGCATAAGTTGTTACTTAAATGTAGCAAAGTATTTTAAGTATTAGTATTTCAGCTATAAGAACACATTTGAAAGAGAAATGCCATTGAACTTCACTGCAAAATTACTAGAAAAGCACTATATATAGACACCTTGAGGTACTGAAGATGACTGGTAAATAATCAGCCTTCCTTAATCAAAGGTGTTTCAAACTCTAAGGGATGACAGTGCAGAAGTGACGCTGGAGCAGGTATTCAATGGCAAAGAAGAAACAATGTTTAAGGTAAACCCACAAAGTACTGCACTAAAACCTGTGCCTTATAGGGAACAGAAATTACTAATCCCAAAATGGACTACTGGAAGGATTATTACAGATCTGAGAACTTCTGCACATTTTGGGATTGTTATTCATTAAAACATTTACATCAACAGAGGAACAGCAAACAAATGCATAGTGTCCATACCAGGAAGACAAAATTCATGTCTACTCCTGAACACCAAATTAATGAATTTGTCACCCTTACGCTGGAGAGATGAACAACATCCAGACCTATGAAGAACTTATTCTAATGACAAAACAAAACAAAACAAAACACCCCCCCCCAAAAAAAACACCCCAAAACAAAAACAAAAAAACAAAAGGAAGAGAGAAAACAAAAAGGAAAGAAAAAAGAAGTCAGGCTAATTTAAGAAAAGTTATTAAAAGGTTTTATAATGGCAGAGAAGATAAATCTTTTAACAATATTTCTGTTTCATCTGAAAAGCAAGAGGCATGACCCAAACTTAGAAATTTGCAAAAAGAACTGATACATAAAAAAAAGGACTATTTCACAGAAAAGAAAGAGCTAAATTTAAAGAAAAATAGAACACTTTTGTATGTACTCAAATTTCCTTGTGCTCAAAATGTTTCTGAGGCACAGAAAGTGAAGTCAATTCAGCAGTTTTATCACTAAAAAAAAATTAAACATTTTTATTTAGAAGACAAAAAAAGAAAAGGCAAACAGCTAAAGAATGTTTAAGGTACTTTTAAGAAAAGATTATTTGAGGGCTTAGACTATATCTCAGGTTGATTTCCTTTCATTTCCATTTTCCTCTCAACCTTGCTCTGATTCTTTAATTATAGCTGCCCTAACCTTCCCACTAGTGAAGCCTTGCACATCTCCAGCCTGGCCCATCATGCTATCTCCTGTTTCTTTTCATGCCTCTCTTCATCCAGTTAATTTTACCATCTGTTTTTTTGCTGTTTGTTATGTCTTCAACGGCACCTCCAGTGCACTCAGTGAGCACTTGGTACCTTCTTGATATATCATTCAACTCCCTGACAACAATTACTGCTTTCAGAAGAGCAAAATGCAAAAAATCATAATCCTGATAAAAAACTGTCACAAATAAAATTTTGGAGTCAAAAGGACAAACTTAACTTTACTTCTTTTTCAGGTCCAGAGATGTTGTTTTAGCTACAACTCTTTATGTAAGCCACATCATTATCCCTTGGGACAGATCTAAGCAAATTATATCCAGTGTGAAGAGTCCTTAGACAGTCTAAAGCAAAATGAACTTTGACTTACTGGATGAACTTATCCATGGCAAGTAGGGTCATATCAACAGACTACTAGGATCAGGGCTGCAGGTGTTCCAGCTGCTTAAACTCCCTTTTGACTTTTGCGGATGCATGGTGCAAGTCCTCAAAAGTTTAATTAATTAACCATGTTTCGTTTGAGTTTTTCATTCAAATGAACTGAAAATCTGAAGGCAAATTCACCTCTAAGAATGTTAGCAGGAAGGAAGGAGTTCAACTTGAAATCTATCCAAAGTTTATCAAAGATTTGACCTATGCTAGTTTTAAACTTTTTAGCAAAACTGGAATTTCAGCTCTGTATAGTAACCACAGCTTGTCCAGACAGCCTTTCGCTATGCCTACTTAGTAACAGAATGGCTGTGAAATTGCGGAAGACAATTAGCACCTCCTAGCATTGGATGCAAGTTATCGTTTTCTATCATTGTTAAATGTTCTTAAAAGAAATAAAAAACAAGAAAAGGTTTTTAGGGCCAAAGTTAACTTGGGTTGCAAAACGTCTGGGCTTCCTTGTATAACATCTCTTCTTGGCACCCCATTGCCTTCCATCTGCAGATGGCACATTTCACAATCAGCTATTTTGTGTGCTTTAAAACACATGGTTGCCAGCACAGACTAAAAATGCAACTTTAAGCAAGGCTTAGATAGGCCAGAGCTGTCACATATTTCCAGAAACAAGCAGCCACAGCAATGGCCATCAGAGTCTCAGATCATTAAGCAATGTCTCAGTGTGATGTCACGCACTGATGTACAGAGTTGTAATCCTTTCAAAACAGACAGATTTTCAGTGTGATAAAGTAGATACAAACACGCTACCGAACAGGGATGACTAAAGCTTTGGGGAAAAAAAAAAAAGAAAAATTGGCCTGCAAAAGCATGGAGAATGGTCTTAATAACGTCATCAGGCAGTTGCAACATGACTAGAATAACCAAAAGGTTAGTAAACAAACAATGTTCTTTACACCTTCAAATCTTTTAACACAGATTTGAGCTGCCAGGGACTCACTGGCCTGACTGGCTGCTTAGATCTCTGGATAGCAGTTATAAAACACAGATGGGTTCTTATTTACTTCAAGCTGGCAAATAACTATCACCTATTTGTATCAAATAAATTCCTTTCTGTTTAGACAGATTATGCACTTCATATTAAGAACTATAGCTGAATTTGAGTCTACTTTTGCCTACAGGTAGAAAAGAGCAGAAAAAAGAGTTTATTTCTATCCCATTAAGAATTAATGATATCCTTTGGTGGCTGTGCCACAGTTGGCAGCACGCATCCAGGCCAAAGTTCAGGACTACCTGAGTGTCTACAAAATGGACACCTTCCTTCTTAGTTTGAGCAGGATGAAAACAGCCAAACAGAAAGGAGAGTGGTGATAATCAAATATAAAAGTTTCTGCTACATTTACTGAAACTCAAGCACCCTCTTGCCATGGCGCTTAACTCCAAGCAGATGGATTTGTCTGTTTCAGATGGCCCTTGAGGGTGGATAAGCAAAAACTGTCAAGTTGCTACAAAAAGTCATGGACACAAAATGAAATGAAAGCATGCCCTTTACCAGGTTTAAAGTTAGCACCATATTCCAATGCATGGGTTGCTGGTCTGTTCACTTTAAACAGATTTGTTGCCAGTGACACAGGTAACTGTGCCCATGCACCGTGGGGTTGATGAGGGCTGAGCAGGGGCGGAATCCGCATTATCTTTTACCTGCAACCCGCTTGCCAGAGCAGGTTCATCTTTTCCTGTTACTTTGTTATATGGTTGATTTTTTGGTATCTAAATACACATCCTCAAGCTTAAATTAGTGTAACTGATTTGGCTGGTCCTCTCCTTCCAGTGTGCCCTACATACGGTCCTTCTGTGAGACATCAGGGAACAGAATTGTCACAAACACAGGGACAGTAACACATACAGATATGGTGCACAAAGAAGAGCAACCACATCCGACGTCATATAAAAGAGCTGTTGCGTGATTACAGTCAGTTTGAGAAAAAAATCGACAGAGGAAGAGATCAAATTAGTTAGACTACAATTGCAGCACAGTGCAGTTGTAACCTGGAAGAAGGCATAGAAAAGTTTAGACACCACAAGTTTCATTTTTCTTAAGCGTCAAAGAATTTATTGTGAATAAGGCATTGAAAGGTGGGGAAGAGGTGTAAAAAACCCCAAAAATGCATCAATTACAAAACTGCAAATAAAAATAGCTTCTCTGCACAAGCTTCATTAAGTTTTATCAGCTAGTATCTTGGGGTTTTATAATCAAACCACAGGTCATAAATTCACAGTAAATCCCCGATATGTTCACCAAACACCTGAATTCAATTTCTCTTCTAGTTGTAAGAAATGGAATGTGCTGCTCAAATTAATTATGCATGCAAAGTAAGTTTCTAACAAGGGCAGCTTCTTGCATGCTGTATAAGGTATAGAGCCTATCTGAAATTTCCCCCCCCCTAGATCTCTTTCAATCTTGACTTATTACTACTGTTCAGAGGGTTATAAAAATCCTTCATCTTGCCATTTCATATTTGCTGAATAAACGCAGAGCATTATATATCCTTTAAAGTCTGCGGGTTTTAAAGGCAGCTCAATTCAAGGATTGGCTTAATGTGACAGGCAAGATGTAACATGTTACCTGTACACATACCTACATACTTCAGCATATTAATTCCATCAAAACAAGTATTTAAACCCTAGGATTTATGTCAATATGTATGCATGTGAAATCAGCTCATCAGGAAGTTTCATGTCATTCCCAGTTTACCTTCACCGTGATAATCACCAGCCCCAATACACAAAGAAGTTCTGCAAGTCCACCAATTAATTTCCAAATTTTGACATTGTGATTTGTTGATCATTTTACACTGATTTCAAAGGAGTAAATCATTAAAAATCAAAACCATCTCTATTCTCTGGGTTAAATAGGTAATCTCAAATGCTCTTAATTCCACACTTGCTTCTGATGCAATGGCCATAAACAATGTGGAGAGCCAGAGCTGATAGGGAGGTCACTTAACTGCAACAGTCTCTTCAAACTCTCCAGACTAGATTTCACTTCAAGTCCCTCTGTGACCATTCTGTAGCAGGGCCATCATTTTACAGCCAGTGAAATCTGAAGAATGTACCCAAGACCCTTTTTATTGCCACCATCACTCTTCCTTATTAGCCTGTCAGAGCCTACACCCCGGAGATAGAAATCCAGCCTTACTTTTCAGGAGAATTCTTCTACTAAAAAGAAAAGCAGAGATTTTAGGAGCTTGCTATAAACATCTGAAAACAGATACTCAGCTACTGGGTTATCACACAGTCTAAGCCTTACTTTGGAGCTGTTAGATTTTGCAGCTATAAGCCAAGCCAATATTCAGCCACACTCAACTTGTTACAGCCATTGTAAAGAATAAAAAAAATTAAAAAGAGAACGCCACATGTAACCTGACAGAAAACACATGACATCTCACTGTGAATTTCTTATGAAGGTGTATGGAAATGGCAGAAATGCAAATACAAAGATTTAATAAATCATGGGAAAAGAAAATAAACCAAAAATATTGGTGATCAAGCAAAGGAGAAATTTGCATTTTTTTATGGTAAATGAAATACAAAATTACTTCAAAGGCAGGCAGGGAGAAGCTGGCTCTGACCTTCTAAGTATCTTCCTATCCTAACTGGAACGGACAGAAAATGATGACTCCAGTGCTGTTAGGTCTGATGAACATCCACAATTAGGCACCGTGGGTTATTTTGTGTCAACATGAGGATTGCCTGGCATAGTAATACAAAGGCATTTAGCAAAGACTACAGGGAAGCAATCCTCTCTTGGACCTAGCTGGTATTTCTGTGCCAGCAGAAGGGATCATCGGAGAGATCCCAAGTGGGCTTCAGGCCATGTCAGCCTTTGTTTCTATTTAAGCTAATCCAGCTGCTTTGCTGGAAGCTATTGAGGGAAAGCTCCCTCTGATCTCCTCTCTGGATGAGAAGTGGGGGCAGAAATCTTCAACAGAGGGGCTGCAACAAGCACCTAGGGAACAATCACTTCTTAAAGCACAGTGGCTATTTGAAAAAAGGAACATCTGTCCATAGCTAACACCACCTGTGTAGTGCGAATGTTGTTACGTAGGTATAACCCAGCTCGCTTCAGCTCACCTTATACGACTCAGCTACGGCTGTGTGGTGACACTATATTTACAGTATAGAATCTGCTTCAGAGCCAAACTCTAGACAACGCTAGGGTGGAGGAAAAGACCGCATCTTTTCATGGAAGGAGTCTAAAGACATAAAAAAAAATGAGGGAAAAAAAAATCTTGATTGTACCATTTGATTTGAAGGATTCATCAAAAGTGAGTGAGTCATATTTTATTCAAATAATGCACCATTACACTCTATTAGTGGCAAAATTTATCTGTTTCAATGCAAACCCCCTCATCTTCTTTAAAAGGCATTTAGATCTTGCTTAATGCCTTAACGTAACTTATACTGGAAGCACCAAAAATATTTTATGTTGCTTTGTTTCTCTTTAACCACAGAAAACGCTCAGGAAATACGAAATAGGTACCAGGGTGTTGCAACTAGCAAAACACAACAGAACTTTTTGACTGTTGTGAACACTTACCCTCTCTAGAAATGACATCTTATCTTAAAGCATAAATAAAACTACAGCGTCGAGCAGTACAAGGCTACACAAACAGTGATGTATAGACAAACTCATCTCTTTAAAATGCCTGAACAGTTAAAAAGATAATACATTATGCAAAGTTCACATGGCTCCCACAGTCCTTACCAGCCGCTAACATAATTATAGTACAATTATTTCTGTCCTTTGACAGTGGGGCTATTGCATTATAAATCTCCAAATAATATTTTGATTGATTTTACATTTTATCTTATTCTAACTATAGGCTAATTCCCAAGTGTAAAGTGACAAGCTGTCCGTTAAAAACAAACAAACAAAAATGACTGGCCTAAGGAAAGCAAGGCTAGGTCAAAACCTCACATGTTTTCTAAAGACTGAAAATTAGGGAGACTCCCTCTGCTAGAAGCATCAGTAGTAGATCAGAAATTCTGTATAAAACACAGAGAGATGTGGAATCATTGTTCTATTTTTGGCAGTAAATAATCTGCAACCTCTAATAAAACTTTAAATCTGAGTTTACTGTCAAGTATTTCATCATTTAGTGCCTGTGCATGCAGTTTCCTGTACGACTAAACCAAGAAAAAATGAAAATCAAAGCTAAGATTGAGTACTTGATTTGGTGCCTAAGTTCACATGGCTGTTGCCTTCTTATGAAGTTGGTCACTAAGATTTATACCGATAAGCACAAAATCAAATTAGGCTTTTTAATTATATATTATTTCCATGTGAAGATTAAGAAAATCGTGATACGATACTTTGCAAGCCAACTGATGTATGGATAAATGCTTTCAGCATTTTATTGTAAAGATTAAGATTTTAATAAATAGATGGTTTTATCATGCTTTATGATGCTTAAATTTAAAACTAAAAATAGCCATAAAATCACACATATAAAAAAACCAAAACAAACACAAAAAACAACCAACCAAAACAAACCAAAAAACCCCAAAAAACAATTCCAGGCAAGGACAGACAAGAACAGCGCTTACCTTTTATCCAAAAATTCAATTTGTTATTTAGTGAGTCAGCTGGAACTCAACTTTTACTACTTAAGTAACTACTTAGTTATTTCACTTAATTTTCCTCTTGGAAACATTGAAAATGTCTTTTCCTCAGGAATTGTTTTTCAGATGTACTGTGCGTGATGCTCCGTAATTGCTGGGAGTCTCACTGTGTTTTGAAAAACTGGATTAGAAATCCTGAATTCTAATATTTACTGTCGTTGGGCGGCTTAGCATCAACCCAAGTGCAGATTTCGCATACTTAAAAAAGTGCATTTCTCTTGCTGCAGAAGAAACACAATTTACTTGCAACACCACTTCAGCTGTTTACCAAGACAATTAGCCTGATAAAGGCAATATAAAAGCAAATTTATTTACCAGAAGAAGGTAAAGTGGGATTTTTCTCAACCAATTTTAATAATCTAAAAGCCAGGCATATAGTTAAAACTATCCATCTAGACTCTTTCTAAGGGAAAGACAGAGAAAAAAGTTACTCTAGAGGACAATTCATAGAACATCACTTAGGATGCAATTACCCTTGAGAGCTTATTACTTTTCTTCATTGACAATGAAGACTAAAGGGACAAGCTCAGGCTTAGATGGGTAGCTTTAGAGATCTATATTAGGGCAGGTGAATCACACTCTATATGGGGAACTTGGGCTCCAGGAATGAATCACAGAATCATTCTAAGAAAATGTAGTACTAGGAATGTCTGGCAGAAAGTGATGGTCAACTGGCATGGCAGTACAACCTAACAGTTTAATCCTGAGGCAGAAAAATTTATTAGAATAAAATTGGCTAAGTCACTCAGTTTCTCTGTGTTTGCATTCATATATCCACCAGTCAACAACAGCCTTCTTTAAGAAATGCTTGAGACCCTGTATAAAGTCTATACAACAACCAGTTCTCGTTTACTTTAGAATAATTTTATGTCTTTTTACAGAGTGCACTTTGCTACTGATTGTAATTCTCCTTTATAGAGAAAAAAAAAACCCCAAACCTAAGATTTTTAGCTTCTGAAACACATAGCTCATATGGCTATATAGCCATGACTGAGATAGATAAGCCAAGGGTTGCAAAATAACAATCTTCTGTGGTTAAGATCTCTTCTGTATGGCTAATTTGTATCTCAACTTTCACATTACTTCAGCAACTGCTATCAAATGTAAGGTTTTTCTTGAGTAATGTAATTGCCATATGTGTTTTAGTAAACAGAAAGAAATGAAATATGTATAATAAGTAATTCCACTTAGTATGTCAATTTTATTTTTCATGATATTGGCATTACATTACAAAGTTACTATAGTACTATTTCATGTTGTTGTTCTGGTAGTTGTAGGTTGATAACGTTTCATTTTGACACTGTAATGGTGTCTCTGGAGACTTTCATGAGAATGTGTTTTGACATCATGTTATAATATATCCAAACTGATACCACTATATTTTGTCATCATTACCTAGTTTCATCTGGATGTGTAAGATACTGCTTTATTCTGATGTCTTTAATTAGGAAGATTTCTGTCCAAGTGGCAACGCTAAAAAAAAGTTTTGAAGATGTTAAGCGTGGTTATGTAGCATGCATTGCTGCCATTCAAACCTGTACTGGCCAGATATCACAAAATGTACCAGACAAGTCACATGGCTCAGATCCTCAGTCAGATCATAAAACCATGAAAACGCTTTTTCTTCTACAGCATGATAATAAATTTAATAAATTGCACTGTAATTCTATTTCAGACACTTCAGGCAGGAGGCCCAGCAGTGAAAACGCTGCTGCAAACCAGAACCGTCTGCTGCCTTTGGAGCATCTGACGTGCACTCACTTCATGAGTCCCTGTATAGAAACCAGAAATTATTTCCTTAACGCTATTAAAAAAGTGAGATTTCTAATTCATAGGGCTTCACTGAAATGGAAATTGCTACATATGTGATTCCAACTAAGGAACAGCAATGCCAGTTCTTGTACAGATCTCTAAAACCGCAATGCTGTGCTTGAGGTTTAACTAGCGCAAACCTGCCTAGATCCACTGAATCCAAATGAGCTTTGAGAGTTTATGGGCATCTAAAGATCTGATCAAGAGTTTTGAAAAGGTTTTAGGGGAAGAAATAATGAATAATTTTGAGCTCTAAGTTTCTTGTTACCGGTATGAAATTCAGGGATTGATTCTGAAGCAATTTGCTACAGAAATGATCTGGTAAGTTATCCCTGGGCTATGAGAAAGATGCGTGTCATGCCAATTTGAACATGTCTGCTTACAGCAGTATCACTCAGTTTCTTCTTTTTATTTACTAGTTCTTCATTCTTTCTCTATAACGAATTAAAAAGCAGCTCGAGGGAAATCAACATATTATGTGTACTAAGAAGTATATTTATTCAGCACAGCAGCCCAGCTTCTACTTACTAAAATGATTGCTGATAAAATCTCTAATTTTAAACATTAATGCATAAGATTTCTTTGCCATTCAAATCTGATCAAAGAGATTAAAGAATTTCTTCTTTTTGTTCCACTCTCCTAAAATATGATACTTAATAGAAATTGTTTGCATTACCTGATTTCAGAGAGCAGGCTAGAACTGAGACAATCCCTTGATCCCAGTTCATGAATAAAGCATTTAATGGACTGCACTTGTCAAAGGACACACTAAGCATTTGATCTATACAGTAAACAAATATCTATGAAAAACAACTCCCCAAAACAAAAAAATGTCATTTTTACTCATTATTTAAGATATTTTCTCTTCCTTCCTCTTTTATTTCAGGATTAAGACACTGAAGGCATTGCTGGGATGACAGTGTCACACTGAGATGAAAATGAAATATCTGAGACAAGTGATGGCAGCAATTTATATTCTGGGGAAATGCTAATAAGTCCATCTAAAGTTCATACATAACTATTCTCTGGTAAACAGAATTAATTGTTACAACACAGAAAAGTAGAATTCTTAAACAAATGACAGAAAGCTTAGTTTTACCCTGACATTCTAACGCTCTCCACATCTTCTTTAAGATTAGTTTATTTTGGGTATGTCCACCAAAGAGGAACTCCTGTCAACAGAGATGTAAATGAAGCTATAGAACTGTGAGCCTGCATAACTATGAACACAGCTGACCCAAAGAATTTGATGCCTACAAAATGCTCTTTCATGCTCCCAAAAGATGAGATGAAATATTACAAGCTAGTAACTGCAGCTCTTAACACAAACACACAGCAAAGCCAGTTCCATTTAATGCAAATTATATACTTGTTTCTACTGGCATTAGCTATTCTTTTCTAGCAAAAAAATTAAAGTAGGCTGAACTGAGAGGCCTATAGAGAAGACTAGGTTATTTTTAACAAATGTATTTATTAAAATGTATATTTTTCTACATCTTGAAGTTAAAAGCTCAGTGTATCTCTTTCAATTACCTTAAAAAATAAGAATTGAAATTATTTTTTTTTCTTATCTTTTTCAATACAATGATCCTTATTAATGCAATGAGCTGTTAAGTGACAGACTAATAAAACACCAGCACAAAACTGCCCTGGTATTTATGATTAATCTCTGAAATAATCTCATAGTGTATTATTGTCTCTAATTCAAAGGTTATGTTGTAACAGGTCACACTTCACTTTCTGTCATGTGTGACTGCCATGATCCTGTAAAGAGGGCAGCAGAGAAGACATTGCACATCACTTGCGTAAGCAATAGCCTTCTCTGAAAATTACAACTCCCCCACAAAAGGTAACAGAAACTCCATGAGTCTTTGTGGGAACTTTCAAAAGTAACTAAGGCAAGACATGGCTTCCAGGAAGCAGTTTATATTGCTATGCTCCTGAGCTAAAGTTCAGTTCCCGTGAATTTTCCCATTTAAGCTGCACTGTAATTTGCTTTTCATGGAAACCAAAACCAGAAATTAGAGGCTATATAAGAAAAGAATGATAAATATCCCTAGGGAGCAGGATCCACAAAGATCTGATGTTGCTGCCCTTTTGCTATTTACTTTTTATTATTTTTGCGAGATTTCTGCACCCTTAAGCACTACCCAAATGGAGCACATGCACATTGTCAAATGTTCTTTTTCCTCACAACAAATGGATGCAGTAGGTGATCAGCTCAAGTGCCTGCACCTCTATGAACTGCAAAAGAAGCTGAGATATACTGGAATACACTGGAGGCACAGAAACCAGATTAATTAGGTAACAAAGCAGAATTCTAAAGTCTTAACATCTGAGTGACAGCAATCACCTTACAAATGATACTTGGGAAAATTCTGAAGGATCTAAATATCATCCAAACTTACGGAGGGGGCCATGTCGAAGATGCTCACTAGGAGAGGAGCTGACTAGCCCACATGATATTTACCATGACTATAAAAAGAGATAAAAAAGCCCCAAAAGACAAAAATTGTGAGTGAAATAACTACAAACTCATTTTCCTATATTGAGGTCAAGTAGATGCTAAATATCCATCAGGACTGTAAAAAGGAGAATCCTGCAAGAGCCCCTTCAGCCCCTCCCTGCTTTTGCAGAAGGTAATACTGACTCCAGCCATCCCTACACAGAATGGAAATTGGAGTAAAGGAAGTCAGAGTAGGCAATAGCCTTCATTTGCATTATTTTTACTTCCACTTTGAGTAAGAGGCAATGCAGAAGCATGAGCGGCTCCCCAGAACCATTTTGGGGATTTTTTTTTTTTTTTTAAACAAAATAGAATGATTTTAAGCCATTGGCACAGATAAATAATAATAGACTCACAACTCACATAAGGCCTTTTCCTTTCATTCTCCTGTTGGCTGAACCCAAGTCTACCAAAGACAGACATAAGCTATCTGGTTATCTGATTACATTTAAGCAACTATTCTTCCTCTTGTGTACAGGTAATTGCTTCTTTTGCCAGGGCTGTAAAAGCCTACACTGAGAGAACAATGCAAGTCATTAGCTCATAGCACTTATTTAAAGTAAACCAAATGTCATTTCTTCTTATATTACAGCTATGGCTCTATTACTAGTGCCCAATTCAGGTCTCATTTTTCCCAGCTCTATTACTGCTAGTAAATTGATGTAGAGCAGGCATAAAATGAGCAGAAAACAAAACTTTGGCTATTTTAATTTAAATTCTCATAATGGCACGTCAAATTTATGTAAACTCTTTGGTGAATTGGTTCCTTTATTAGTATCCAGTTTAATTCAAATCAGAGTCTCCTACAGAAGATTAATTAAATATTAATCAAAAGTCCAGGGCAGTCTAAGCTTCTGTTCCATTAACCTAAATGTGACTCCATACAGAACCACAATGCCTTTCCCACCAGCCCCCCTCACCCTATCTTAAAGAAGGCTTTTAGTTTTTTTTCCGTTATGGTGCAACTCCTTGTAAATGCAGACATGCCATTTGCAGTGTATGTTTAAAGGTCATGATTTTTTTTCCCTTTCCAATTAAAGCTGCTCTTAATCACAATTAAGCTTTCAAGAAACAATTATCCAAAGTCAAAACTTTTCTCCATCAATATGTTTAAGAGACGTACAGTGTGTACCCTCTATTACCACTGGTGTCACTGAACTAATTATGTGATGTTAAGGTTCACCTTCTTGGGTGTAAATTTTGGTTTGAGTTGACACTAAAAAGAAACATCAATTTATTAGGAGATAAAACTTGTTCCACAGTAATGGAACAGCTGTGTATATAAATTTATTGAAGCTTAATGTTCTCACACATAAAGCAATTAGAGCTTTCTGACAGACAGACTTGCTAAGTATAGTGTGGAGCATATAGTAATATGTAGTTACAGGCACAGCATATTTAAGAGTGACCATATTTATTCTGTACAGTAATATCAATTTCTCAAGCCTCTCCAACCCTAGATGTGTTCTTAATTAACATAAATGTATGCTTAAAGTAATGTGAATTTTTCCTCCTCTGTGGAGGAACCTTTTCATGCCGCATCATTTTACTCATAGACACCTCATGTGCTAAATTGGGCTTCTCCTTCTGCAGCAAGAGATACAGCCTGGTTCCTTTAGGTGGGCTTATTTTATGGTTCTAGAAATAAAGGTGCTTATCCCAAACTCATGAAATAAACAACATTCATCTAACATCACTTTCTCTCATCACTTGCTCTCGGCTAACTTCAGTTGCCTTCAGATAGCTTCCAGGATATTTTTCCTTCCATTCTATTTTTCCTACAGGACAATTATATTTAACTTAAGCTATGGACTGTGGTTTAGAAGATATTGATTAGCAACACTAGCAATGGAAACTGAGCATTATGGAGCAACGGTGTTCCAGACTAATGGTATATATCTTTCCTAATATTGGAAGCTTGGGAAATATTGCATCTTGAAACAAGGATACGTGGGTAATTAAGATGATAATTTTCCAGTTGATGGACTAAACAGATAAAATGGAGTTTTCCGAAATACAGTTCCAAAAAAAAAATCATAATTTCATATGTGGCGATACTAACATGTTATTTGCTTTTACTTTGGAAACTCCTAGGGGACTTCCTTTTTGTTGAATAGCTCAAAGCTGTTCCATGTTCAATTTAGTCACTTTTACACAAACACTTATCTACATTACACAATATCTGAAACGCTTCCTGCATTTTAATACATTTGTGCTACGTTTGCCTTTACGTGTACACCTATCAGCTAACTGACATGATGCTTACATCAGTTAACTTGAATATCACTGTTGATAACACCTGGAAAGAGTAATTTCTTAACTCTTTAGTTAGAGGATGAAATTAAATGACCATGATATTGTTGTTGTAAAATAACTTCATGACATTCTTAGGCTACGATTCTCAAAAGAGTCTAAAACAACTGCAGTTTGTTTCACACTTGGTTCGAACTTATGCAAGTGCTTGCTGCTGTGGAGAAGTTCTGCCCTCCACAGCTGAATGTTCCTGTCCCAACCTTTGAGCCACAAAGCACTCATGAAGTCACACAGCTCTCCAAATCAAGGACCTGAATGAAAAAACTTGGTTTTATTTCTTTCTTTTCTATTCTCTTCTGCTGAATTTTCTTTCCGGAAGATCAGATCCTTGATCTCTCTGTAAGCACTAGCACTGACAGGGACATGTGACGTGGGACAGAGGAAAAGGCAGGAGTCTGGATTTTTCTATAGAATCTGGTACCTATCGTGTCATGTGCCCATTGTATGTCAATGGAAGATGGGTACGTAAATCCTCTGGCAACCTTAAGGAAGATAGGGTTGAGGTAGAACAGGAACTTAAAGTAACTCTGCAATGAAACTCTGGAAGCCTACTTGGTCATATAAGGAAGACAAATCAGTGGTGAGATACTCAAGAGTTCATCTCAAATTGAAACGTTAACCACAATTAAAACAGAAAGTTATGACTAAGGAAGATAGACAGGAGTGTCTTTTTTACACACATTTTATAGAGTGATGTGGTTATTCTTCTCTGATAAAACAGCAGCATAAAAGCCCTTCTACAAAGAGGGAAACTGCATAGCAGCACAGGTAATAACTGAAGCTTCGATAGTGCCATTATCAATAGGTCATCAGAAATGCATGATAACTGGTGCCAAGGCAACGATTTTTTGTATCTTTTTTGCTTTTGTCTTTGAGATGTGACAAAGGTCAGTAAATATGAGCACAGACCAGAAGCCATGAATTCTTAATTCTGACAACTTTGGAAAAGCCATTCTTAACCCTTATCTGCTGCAGTTTTAGGAACCACTGTCTGAAAAATCCAACAATATTTAACTTCATTAAAGGGGTGATCTAAAAACTAATGCTTCTGTAAGAACCCTGAAGATAAAAACTGTCAACAACTTAACTAATCTCTGTTATGGCATACTTGCAGCATACAAATTGAAAATAACTGGCAAAAATTATATTATTTTCAGCATTGTTTTAAACAAATTTTGAGCTACTACTGAAATTTAATTTCTTTAATATAAATTGACCCTTCCTATAAATTGAACCACTTCTGCAGTCCCAGACTATGTAGTTTGGGGAATAATTTATTTTTGTCAAAATTCTTTAAATGTACACCCTATCTCCTGTTTCTTTCAGGACACACATCAAAAGCTAACTTATGGAGCAATGATGGCTTTTTTGTTGTTTCTCTTTTTTTAAAAAACCCCATCACCTATCCACCACACTAAATAGATTCCTTTTTCCTGTGCTGACAGCTGTTTCCCAGGTAACCAACCTAGCTAGAAGCTGACTTCAAGCAGTGTACAGGAACCAGCACTCACATGCCTGCATTTACATGTTTTGAGGAGTGCATTTTAACTGCTGTGGTGTCCCTAGTGCCCCCAGCAATCAACAGGAGCTGGGAGCATCCAGCAATAATGGAATAAAGCCCATTAGCAGTCAAAAAATACCACCTAAGGGTGATTTTATATAGTATATGCCATTGGCAGTTGGAAATTAAAATAATCCTCAGTGGTAAACCAGCAGGATCAGATTTCACCCGAGCTGTCACCTTTTATGGGTTCTGCCTGCTTCTTCCCTTTTCCATAAGGGAACTGAGAGAAAAGCAGCAGGTAGTTTGCTGCTTCTTTCCATAATCAGGAATCCCAGTTTCTGAAAAGCATCTGTTTAATACACCTTACTAGATAAACCAAAGCTCCCCTGCTGTTAGTGTTCTTCTGGATATCATGGTCACTGCAGTACACAGAATTCTAGTGATTTTTTGTCCATCCGGCTTTTGCTGTTGTGCATTAATTTGAAATTGAATTATTCTACAAGGCACTGGCTACACCTGAAGGTATCTCTTATGGCTCTCTCTTGTTCTGGGTTTGGGCACTTACTTTTTAGATCCATGCCATCTGATGCTGCAATGTTAGGAGCTGACAGAGATTATATATTGAATAGAGCCCTGGGGGAGTATGATTTACACTATGAGCTTTTCTTTTCTTTTTCTTTTTTTTTTTTTTATGATAATGAAAAAGCTCTATCTTTGGGAAATTAAATGCCACATGTCAGTGGGTAGTATTGGTGATCAGTCAGTTCCTAATAATTGCTACTATGGAAAAACTATTGAGCTTAGGTAGATTTATTTTTTATGAGCAGATGAATAAACTTCGATTCCCCCACCACCCTACAGACTCAAGCATTGCTACTCCCCTTTTATTATGTTGGAGTGTGGGGTTACAGATCAAACAAATGGGGTGATCTCAACAATAACGTAGGAAATGCACAGTGCCATACAGGTGTGAGCTTATGCACACCCACCCTGTGACATGGGAAGAGAACTGAGAGTCTCAGACAAGCATTGCACTTTATCTAAAAAAATAAATCAGGCTTTGGTGTGTAGGACACCAAGATGTTTGCTCCTGTTGTACTTGACTGTTAAGATATTCGGCCATCCTAGAATTTCCTATTCCTAAATTCATTTCAGACACTGAAAAATTTCCAGTGTTACACAGTGGTCCTTTAAATTCAGCTGCAATTTAATTTCTTGTCCTCCAGGTATTCTGGATCTGACTGTGCTCTGTCTTTTCACTGTTCAAATATACCTATTTTTGAAACTGACTGATTGTCTTTCCCCTTTAATACTCCATGAATGGCAGACCGACCCCTTTCCATTGTAAAAAAATGTCATCATAACTGTTCTAGTTTTATCCAGAAAGATTCAATGGTGCCTCTCATCTAAACGAACATAGCTAGCAAATAATCTACCGTACTCTCAAATTCCTGTTTTGCCACAAGCCCTGAGGTCAGGCCTCAGATGGGGTCTAAGAAGAAAACAGCAATGAATACAATTAGCCTGCCTTGCAGTTTCATAGTGTGCGTGGCTGAACATACCCCAGAACATCCCAAGACTGTCGCATTTCCCTGTGGAACACAGGGATTCTGTGAGAGCCGGTCACAGCAGTACAAATAGGAGCAGCATGTGTTAAGACAGTAAAAGAAACTCCTGCTCCTTTACATCCTCATGTTAGCGTGCAAGAGGGCAGAATACTATATACTTCAAAACAGTATTACAACCACTTCATCCAGCCTCAATTGTGTTGGATGTAATAATTTAAGGGACTTTTTTTGCATAATCTAATCAAGTTTCTTAAAATTACATTGTATTAGTAATACATGATAATGAGGCTTACATGGACAGATGTATGCACCATTTTCCTCAAGATAGCGCTTCCAATATAACTCCTGCCTCTAAAATATTCACAGGAGGCTACTGAATTATATACCCAGTTAAAACCTGGAATTTCTATGGGGCACAAAATTCAGATTGTGCAGAAATGTCAAAATATTCAATTCTTCCATGAAAGAAGCAGCTATGGAAAAAAAAAAGGTGATACAGAAACACTGAAAAATATTGTTCTAACATTATCTACCAAAATTAAATACTTCACCATTCCTTAAATCAAAGCATTAATTTCAGTTCACCTGAACTCTACACGTTACAGTTGGGGGTCACTTCAACGAACACCTGTGCTCTCCCAAATTGCTACAGGCTCTCATCAACTGCAACTGAAGTTCTTTATGTAGCTATTCTCTAATACAGCTTGGATTTTTTTCACTGGAAGGAGGTATTTCATGATGTACACCACAAAAATGTAACTAGAAATAAGAATATATTGCCACATGAGACACAATGTCTAGTAATGAGTGGCCACAGAAGATCATATCAATGCTATTTGGCGATGTTGGCATGGAAAAAAAAAGTTCAACAAATTAATATATTTTATTGTGCATTGAATTGCCTGACCTGTGGCAATATGTTGTTTCACATTTTCATAGTGAAATATTTTTAATATGGAAAAATGAAAACCTATATTTTTGCCCGTTACAATCGTTTACTAAACTTTGTTCATCAGTTAATTTTACCATAAAATAATTAAATTTTCAAGTCTAAAAAAGAATGTGAGAGATGGAAACAAGATATTTAATTTCTGATTTGTACTATGTTGAAATCATACGAAAATCTGTTGGAAAAGCATCCACTTTCAGTACTGCTGCTCAAAAAAAAAATACCCTCTTCAGAAATAATGGGCAATTTATGCTTTCTCAAATTAGCTACAACAGAGTAATTGCTGGGCAAGGCATACAAGATTTTAGAGACTGTGTTCTTCCTCACAACGAGATGCTGAGGCTGCTTTAAAAGGTGCAATCTTCTGTAATAATTTCTGGTGCTTAAAGCAATTACTTTTAAATGGGAAAAGCAAGTGGGAGAACAACAGTATCCAAGAGCAGAGTTCACTAGTTTGTAAATCTTGACCCTTCATATCATTTATTTATTGACCAAGTTGGTAAAAGGAGTGTGTTACGATTAAATTACTACAATCTTCATCTTCGGTCACATGGAGCACCACGAGGCCAGTGTCTGCTAACCAGAATTTAAAGAAGAAATTTGTTTAAGGTCTGATCCCTTCACAATGACTTTTCACTCCTCCGTTCCAACAAGGTGAAAGTCTGGTACAAGTAAAACCCATGTAAAGGAGATGAGAAACAAGAAAGAAATGCTATACCTTCCCCCTCATTTTTCAGCAGCAAGCTAAGGGCAGCTGAGATGAGAAAGGGTGAGGCAGAACAGATTAAGAGCACTCATGGGAAGCCTGGGAGAGGCAGGTGCTGCTGCTGCTGCTGCTACTACAATGGTGTTTAAAGTCAGGAAAAGAAGCTGCTGAGTAAGAACATATGGTAATAGAACAGATTTACTGGACGGACTGCATATTTTTTTCCCTGCTTACTCCCTCTCAAATAAAGACTTTGTATTTTTTTGTGTCAGATATGTTAAACAATAATACACCACTGCAGGAGGAAAATGTTAATGACAGTAGTATGAAAGAGCTCTTTCTGAGTAAAGGGAAAGGGTTTCTAGAGGGTTTAGGCTATTTACTGCAGGCCAATACACACATCTGCTCTTCATGGGTTAGACCCATGGTTTTGCCCCTCAGGGCACCCAACCACCTTCAGCAAGAAAGTCAATGGAGCTGGGTTGTAGGATGCTGGGGAGAGGGAATGGGGAGGGGGAGAGCACAGCAGTGAAAACAGGCTAAACACTCCTTGATTGTATTTTAGCTGGCATAAAAGCAGGAAAGAAGACATTATCCAAGACACCTCTGCTTCTCAGCTGTCATTTTCTTCTGCAGAGCAGCTAGGAAAGAAATGGAGTGTGGAGAGCTCATATGGGTGAAAGCAATTTTTGGAAGAGTACATTTAAAATAGAGGAAAGCTAAGGGAACTTTGAGGGGGAGGAATAAGAACAAACATATGTTTATGGAGATGTCAGGAGATTTAAAGTCTGATGAAGTACTTCTGCAAAAGTCTGAAGGGGAAATAGAGAATACGATAATAAAACGCAACAGTAATACTAGAGAAAATACTGCAAAAGGATGGAAAGAAGAAAAGGGTTTAAAAAATCTTGAGGAAACAAAAACATTCAAAGGGGCAATGGAAACTAGGTAATAATGGTGAGGATCATCTAACAAATTTTAGACAACTTAAGTTAAATGTCTGAGTGAAAGCTTGTCACTTTTTAATGTAGGTAATCAGTATACCGACACAATGACTGATAGCTACAAAACTTATTTTAGACGCCTAAGGATTCCAGAGGACATGACCGCTAGAGAGGCTTCTTTCATTCTACTGGATATAAGAGGACTTTGGCAGAAGTTGAACACACTAAAATACAGGAAAGACTCCCACTCTATGAGAATGAGACTAAGAAGGTGAAAACAAATGTTTCAACTGAGGGAGCACTAGACTCAGGCAAGTGAAGGCAAAAGTAGAAGGGAGGTAAAACCATACAAGAAGAAAGCCTGGACAAGCCACACAAGTGTGCAGAGAAGGAAAAGTCACAGGAGGAATGAAAAACTTAAGGAGTGGAGTGCTAACAGAAAGTTTGTTTAACTCAACTTTTGAGTACACTGTGAAATAACAAAATTTTGACCTCTGAGGTCATAAGATTTATGCTCAGAAACCTAATGTTCCTTTGTTTTTAGTCTGAAAACTTAGTAGGTGCATAAAGGTAGTTTTGCCTTTCCAGGAGGTGAACATCTCACTAACAGTGCAGGACCGGAAGGTCAGCAAAGTCCACCTATCCCTGCTCCCTGTAGCCGCAGGCTTAACAAGACTACTTCAGAAGAGTGCTCCTTTTCCACCCTCTCATCAGGAACAGCTCAAAAGCTACAAATACTCTAAGAAAAAAATCTAAACTCTCGGTAACAAAGACAATAAAAGCATAGCAAACTGATTGTGTCATGAAAAGAGAGACTACAGGTATCACCAAGACTTAGGCTCCATGAAATGTCTAGATGGGTCCTAGATGGACTACATTTTACATTATAAAGAAAACAAACCTTTCCCTTTCATATCACAGAATGTTGAGGCTGAAAGGTACCACTGGAAGTCATGTAGTCCAACCTCCCTGCTCAAGCAGGGTCACCTAGAGCACATTACTCCGGATTGTGTTCAGATGGCTCTTGATTATCTCCACGGAAGGAGACTCCTTAGCCTCTCTAGGCAACTGAAGCAACCTATTCCAACGATCAGGCACCCTCACAAGTAAAGAAGTTCTTACTCATGTTCAGGTGGAACTTCTTGTGATTTAGTTTATGCCCATTGCCTCTTGTCCTGTCATCTGGCACCACTGAGAAGAGTCTGCCCCCATCCTCTTGACACCCTCCCTTCAGATACTTACATTCATCAGACCCCTTGGAGCCTTCTCTTCCTGTGGCTGAACAGACCAGACCCCCTCAGCCTTTCCACATATGAGAAATACTCTAGACCCTTAATCATCCTAGTAGACCTTTGCTGGACCTGCTCCAGCAGCTCCATGTCTCTACCAGTAAGACCTTAGGAAAAAGTGTCCTAACTTCATAAGGCATATCCAGCTCATCCTTGAATTTGACTGTAAAGTACCCAAGCAGTGTTTGTCAGTGCAATGAGGAGTGTCAGCATTTCACAAGATGTGACTAAGCTCTGAAACTTCACATGAAGACCCGGTTCCCTAACCATCTGCCTTGCAAAGTCAAAATACTTCTGGCCCTTTCAGGTGACTAATGGATGACATGAAGCTTGGGATTAATTAAGTACAATATAAATTCAGAACACCAAATACAATCAACAAACTGTGATCTTGTCTGCTTTCAACTTCCTCTTGGGGATAGCAGTGAATCAAATATCCAAAGGTTAATATCACACACTTTATTTTCAAGACAACAGCATGGAAACTGGCAGCCACAGGAAAAGTAAACTAGATACGATTAAAGAAATGTTATGACCTTTGTAAGACTTTGAGGACTGCTGAGCAGCCTTCGAGCTAATGTGATAGAGGAGAGAGATTTGTGTTTGTTTACAGCATGTCCAAAAGCAATAAAAAAAACTACAGAGAAAAAAAGAAACAAAGAACAATGCTGCCCAGCTGAGTGCGCCTTCCCTGAGTCTGCTTCCTTGTTTTCAAGAGAGAGGAAACACAATGCATCCATGCTCTAAGCCCCTAAGTCATGAATTTATAATTTATTAAGAGGTCAAAACTGACACTTGCTGGGTCTCAGTGTCCAAAACCCCTTGAATTACTTCAAGAGCTGAGACTCTGTGTTTAAATTGTATAACTTGAGCTTATTGAACACATCCATTATGACAGGATGTTCACCTGCAGCAAAACTACAGATTTCTACCACAGCATGTGCTGGGACTTGTGCAAGATGTAGGATCAGACTTTCTGCAACAAGCTTCAGCATTAGATATTCCAGGTCAGTCAGACCAGGAGACATGAGCTCAGTAAATGAAATTCAATGCAGTTTTATCCAGTTTCTCTCTCTCTTTAAGATATCCATGTACAATATTCTAAATAGGTTTTGGCCAAAATATGAAGTACTTTGCATATCTTTCATGTTTGACTGGTCTTCCTAGATTTAAATAAAAGCTTAATGAAAGTCAAACAAGAACAGCATGTAACATTTTCAAAGATATATTCAAACATTAACTGATTCACCCTCACTGGCTCATTAAGAAGAGGAAATTGCGGCAGAATTCTGTGTTAAAACCACTCAGAGAGGAGATGACAGATCCAGGATCAGTATTCATAAATTACTGTCTCTCACCCTTAGTGTCAGTCCCAGCCCTGCAACAAATGTCTGTGGGAAAGCTCTCTAGGCAGGCTCAGAGCCATCGCATCCTCAGAAAAGGCTAATGCAAGTTGAGAAATTTGCTCCTCCTTTCTCCTTAGTATTTCTCCAAAGTCTTGGCCCTTTCAAACACTAGGCTTATGATTTCTATAGTCCACCATGGTAAAAAAAAAGTGATTTGTGGAATTAGATATATTGCTAGCTATTCAAATACTTTCTATTACCTATTAGTGCACTGCACAGCACATCAATACAGAACCCAGATATTACAGCATGGCACACTCTGGAAATACCTAAGCAGACTGATCAATTTAATCTCTGTCACACTACAGTGCATTAGCAGGATGGCTTTTTTTTTCTCCTTTTCTTGGCACAGCTTAGGGAGCTCAGAATTAGGACAAATATTCTCTTTCTTCCTCAACAAATGCTTAACAAATGACAAAAGTGACAGATTTGAAAGATTGATTTTTTTAAAGTGAGGTTCTGTGTGGTAGCTTGTGAAAGCACTTTAATTTAGAATGATTATTAATCAACCATCCGCTCAGATAATTTTCTAATTTAGGGGGAAAAAAAATCTATATTCTGTCTCTTACGTCCCCATCAGGTACTAAAATATGAATGTCTGCACTTATTAACAAATACAAATAGAGAGCATTATCTGATTCAGGGAGACAGAGTAAATGCTGAGATGTAATACTCCTACCTGACAGGAAATGTTCTGAATTTTAGTATGGAAGAGATATAATCTGAACTTCAAATATTGTATTCTATTACAGCCATAAATACCATGCATGGCAAACCTATTCTGACATACAGGAATATAGCTGCTTGTTCTGGGTGCTCTCTCTGGTTAATTCTACATAGAGCAGAGACTTAATTTCCCATTAAAAAAACATGGGATAATAAAACAGCAAGTGCAACTAAGGATAAAAAGATAAGGGTTCAATACAAACAGTAGAATTGGCAAATAAAATTTTAAACCTGAAGAATTAAAAGATATTTTGACTGATGCCTTTATATGCCCATCTTTACATTAACTTATTGTTGTGTGGTCTATCTACTTGGTTTCCCCAGCATGAATCCTGTGAAAATTGGAAATATAATGTGACTATTTACCACCACAACATTATTCTGAAACAATCCAAAGAGTTCAAGTAGTATGCAAAATACTGTAAACTATAAATTAGTTTTCTAAACAACGTGCATTTATAGCTCAGTCCAGGGGATTTATGTGCCTAAACTGGGATGCATACAGAAAAGAGTCTACAAAGTAAGTCTTGTGTTTCCTGGCCAACTTTACTAACTGACTGGCTACTGAGTCAAAGATGAATGCTACCCTCACTGCAGCCATGCTTAACAGAATGTAACCTGACTTAAAACAACAGTTGCATTTCTGGGGGCCCATCCTTCCTCTAATTGCCCTATTAACTGCATAAGAAGCTTCAGAAGGAAAAACAAAATAATTGTGCATCTCCAACAAAATCTTGGCATTTTGGAGGCATACACTATTGGCTTGGAGGCTACATCTTTTTTAGGTGTGACTCATAATCCTTTCTAAATGGACCCTGGAATTGGGTCTGGTTTAGAAATCCAGGTTTATTGTTACATGTATATGTATATATAGGCATAATTTATGAAGGAAGACATGCAAACACAATTGTAACACAATATATGTGGCAAGGGAGTCATTTACTAGGCTTTCATACAAAATACAAATTTATTACTAAATGCCTATGCCTAAAACTCAGTATGTAGTACATCATATTTTAAATTATTAACATCTCTGCTGGAGAAGCTTCCTTCATAAAATATTTACACAGCACATCTCAGGACTTTGTGTTTTGCCAGCAGTTACTCAAAAGTGTAAGACAAATATAGTACGCAGGTCATTCTTTTCCTTGATAAGCTATTCTTTTCACAAAAAACCCTCCCCAAAATATTTAAGCTATACTACTGCTGTGGCCTTTGTTATGAAATACTGCACACCAAGAGAAGGATGTATTTTGACCTCTGAGAGCTGCTGGGGTCAAGGGACAGAGCTTTTGCTAATGGCAGTGTGTGGCTGTAGAACACAAGAAGCAGGCATGTTTCAATTACTTTTCCAATTAGTACCAACAATCAATGCATGCTGCAAAAAGCCTTAGGGAAACTGGCAAAATGTTGCAAAGTATGCATATGATTCTGTTTTAAAAGAACAATAAAAGTATTAGTATTCCCTTGACTGTTTTTTCAATACTGCCGGACCATACAACCCTTTATTTTAGACAGGACAATCTGGATGTGTTGCCTTTTCAAAATCCAGACAGCTTTTCAAAGCAAAGGAATATCAGATAACTTACTCTTTTCTAATCTAGACAAGAAGAAAACTTCATATGGGTGATTTTGTAAGAGAAAATAAGCTGAATTTATGATACAAACTTCAAATGTTTTGGGCCATTATTTAAAACCAAGCAATAATTATGCTACAATTTTTCAAATAAGAGTCCCCGCTCAATGGGAAAAACAAGCCTCCAGCATTTCAAACTCCTGGTATACAGTCGTCTGGGCTACTAAAACCCTTCTCGGCACAGCATGAGAATTCTGTTGGCATTTGTATATTCAGTTTGTCAATGTCAAAATAAAATTTTAAAGAAGATATTAAGGAAGCAGAGAAGCAGAACTATAGACTCAAACCCATTTTAAAATTAAATAAACTCAACTCTTCCCCTGATATAAGGCACATGTTTTGAAATACGAAAGACTCCACTGTTACCAAACATTCAGCTGCACGGTTTAAAAACTCATTTGAAACATTTTCTTGATGTTTGTATAGTTTAATTAAAGATATGAAGTAGTAACTATTTGGATCAATTTTGCATTAATGGTCGTTAGTAAAATACAGAAAAATTATGATGAGGTAGCATTCATTTTAAACTTCATAATACATAAGCTTTGCTTTCTATGGTGGGCTAAGCAGCCCATGGCAACACACTCATTCCCTCCTAACCCCCAACTCATGGAAGCGCAGAAAACAGAATTCTGTGATCTTATGTAACAGATACATGTTTCTAATGAGAAAAAATTACAGAACATGTATGAATGAGAAATATCTCCATGTCCCTTACTATGTAGTAACGTAAATAAATGTAAAAAATAATGGTAATAATCTAAAGAAATGCTTTCTTTTTGTTATATTTGGGGAGAAAAAGTGCTGTCAATTCAATAGTAAATAAAGAAATTACTAAAGAGTAAACATCTATAATGGTTTTCAGATCTGTAAGACCAGGTTATTTGTGATTTATAACTTCTATAGAATGGTCTAAGGTTTTCCTCTGGACAATAATTTTAAAGTATAATATTTACTGAAACACAAAAGAAATTCTAAAATGTAGAAAAAAAACAATGTATCAGCATTTTAAGGAAGTAAGTGGATCATCTCAACATGAAGTCATTGTAAGGAAAAATTGTGAAAATAATATTAAAAGAGGCAATCAGTTGGATTGAGTGGTAGCATGATTAATACCAATCAACACTGTTTAATAGAAAACAGGCCTCCTTAGGAAATTCCATATTATTTTGTGATGATATTACAAATTCAGTAGATGAAGATAACTTTTGAAAATACTTGCTTTAATTTCTGTATAAATATCTTTTCCTATTATCTCTCTGATGAAAAAGTAGCATGGCACAAAATCAACATGGTGTATATATTAAACATACTAAAGAACACCGAGAATCTGAAAAAGAAATTGTAAATGAGGAACCAACACATGGGAATATCTTTGCTGATATTGTAAAGATGTGCATTATAAAGAGCCAACAGTACTGAGCAGCAGACTCAAGATACATTTGAAAACCTAAATACCTCAGAACTAAACTGTGGACAGCAGTGATAACTACAAATATCTTAGTAGTCATAATAAATAACTAACAGAAAATGCATTATTGCTATAGCACTGTGGCTCTCAGAACTTCTGTATCTTATGAATTCTTGTACCTGGATGTGCAATGTAGGATTGGAAAAGTCACATATATCTGCATGTGACATTGATAACATTAAAAGAAAGTAATTTGCAGTTCTTGTCACCACACTTTCAAATGAATGTCTGTTAAAAGAACAGTATATATTATCACAATAAGGGTGATTAAACTCTGGCATAATTTACAATACATGTGGTTATATTTTTCCCTCACTTGAAACCTTAAATTGAAATTAGATGGATTAGAAACACCAAATTGAACAAGGCAAAGATGAAGAAATTCCAGATGAAAAGTATGAAGCAACTGCAAAAGACCAGTAAACCTGGTCTCTTTCGACACAGAGATAAGTAACATCTGTGTTAACACTTCAGTGTGGATAATGTTGCCTTAGTTCACAGAGGAGCTGTGGGGCTGAAATTAGTTTTAATGCTTTTTGTAAAATTATTTTGATGACAAAAATAAGAGAATAAAATCCCTGCTTACTGATTCTACTGCCTACATTTCAACACTATTCATTAGTTCTGTTGTGTTTGAAAGAAGACTATGTTCAAACGATATCTGACATCATCAGGGGCCAACACAGCTGTGGCCTCAATGAAATATTGAAACCCAAATTGTAAACAAGACTATAACAGTAGCTACAGGCCTAAGTCTGCTTTGTATAAAAGTTAGTAAACTAATCTGTACCCTCCACTTTTACCTTCTGAAAACTAGAAGTTTTGGACTACCCCCAGAGCTCCCAGCTATGACAGACAAATGCACTATATTTCTGGAGCCAAAAGGGACTTGGCTGTGCAAGTCCCCTCTTCATTTACCCATGAATCAACCAACAGCAGTAGCAAGGCAAGTAAGAGTTAATTTTTTATGCTGATTGAAAGGTTTTCTGATAGCTGTGGAATTTGCATGATAATACACACTCATTACAACAACAACAACAAAAAAGTATGCATTATTTTAGTGAAAAAATGAACTACAGAGCTGAAAGGAATACTTTAAAAAATGTACATTAAAATGTTTTGTTCATTAGGTGCTGTAATTGCTTTCCTCAAAGTGTGTATGTGTTTGGCTGTATATGTATATACACACAATTAGGTCTATTCAATTCCAGCAGCACAGTTCTAGAAATAGGAGAACTTTTTAGCTGACGTGAGGCAGATGCCTTGCTCTATCCCATTTTGTGGTGGACATCAGTAAATTGAAATTTTGTCTAGTGTAGCAGAATCCTTGGCAGGGAGTCTGATTTGAGTGGCACTCCCCTTGAACCTCCCTCTCCAAGGGAGTATGTGGAGTGGAATGGAAAAAAAAGAGAGGGAAAGAAAAAGAGAGGAGAAAGACAAGAGGAAGGGAGGGGAGGAGAGGGGAAGGGAGGGGAGGGGAGAAGAAAGGAGAGGAAGAGGATGCCATAGTCTTGGAATCTCAGGGACTGAGGGATTACAGTTGGCCCCAAATAATATTTATCTCTGTTTTTTACTGACCGAAATCTTGGAAAAATAAATAAATAAATACGAACCACAGACAGGACTATTTCTTGAACTTGACTATGCAACCTTCTCAAGGACTTTTGCTCTGAAAACTGTCTGGCAGGTGTATATCATCATTGAACAAAGCAACGAATTTTAGCAAGTTTTACTTTAAGATCCCTCAGATGCCAAGCAAAAGCCACTTTAGTACACACAGCAGAGTATGCTTTCTTAAAATGATGCACTATACATTAGAATCTTTTGTTACATCAATGATATGGTAAGTTTTTTATTTCTTCCTTTGCACTTAGCACTTCTGGCTCTCATTTCTTATATACATAACACGCTGGGACAAGCATAAAGGATGAAAGGTACACTGAAATACACTTACATATGGCAACACATTGACCTCTGTGACACCACTCCAGATTCACACTTGCAAATAGGTCTAAAGAATTTCCCCTTTGAAGAGCAGATAGAGCAGCCCCTCTCCACAAATTACTGAGCTGGGAAAGTCAAGCATTGAAGCACTGCAATATTTCACTCTATATGATAGAGGAATTGCCCAAATTTTGAAAGACATTATGAACAACTATCAGTTTCACAACAGCAGAAAACAGAAATGCAATATTACAAAAAAATATTTAAATCAATCACTTTAATGCAATTACTGAGAATCTTAAAGAGAAATTATATTTGTTGCACATGCCCTAGGTCTGCACCGTGCTTGCGTTTTCTAAATCTCTTAAATTGCTAAACAGAAAACAGGTGTTTAAGCTCTTACGGTACATCTGTCATATGCATGCCGCATTGTTTTCTTCCACAGAATTTTAGCAGTAATGTAAATATGATCTCAGTTTGTTCAGTGATAAAGACCACCCTTCATAAAAGTACTGGTACAGGTGCTTACAGTGGACTAAGAAGTCAGTGTTTCTGGCAAAGAGTATATCATAAATAATTCAATACTGTAACAGATCACTCTCTTTGTACCTTTCTTTAATAACATCTCTTTACCAAAATTTAAATCTTTCATTATATAAATCAAACATTATTATAAATAAGGAGACTTAAAGTATGTCAATTCATCTACTGCAGGAACAGTGAGTAATAAATGATGCTGTCTGATAGCTCTTGGATTGAGTGGGAGAAGGTGCCGTAAAGGCCATTTCCAAAGTTTTTCACGTTTTTGTACACTGATCTAGCTTTATTTTATTTTTAAGGTCAAGGGGTGCTATTAAATCACTTGACAAATGGCACGACATATGTTCAGGAGAAAACAAGCAGAAAACCTAGGAAGATATTGCAAAGTTGCATGTTAAGTGTAGAAAATACACCACACAGTAGAAATAGTATGAAAGTTACCACACTTAAAATTGCTGACGCTGGAAGTGGTACAAGTGTTTATTGCTGCCTGTTCTGGGAAAGGTTCAGTTATGTATTTTCAGGCAAACTAATAGGCACAGAGGTGATGTGCTTTGTATCAGGGGCAAAGCTTGCCACCTGCGCTACTTTAGCACCCAAGGCTTGCCAGTCAACTACAGCAGCACTGACAATGAGCTCAGAGGAGACTTTCACTTTCACCTCATCAAGAGGATAAAGGTGTTGCACATAACCAAGTGGGAAGGAATTAAATTTTCTTTAAACCACCTGCAAAGGCTAACTCAGAGCAACGATTTGGTTCTTGATTGATTGGTATCCCTGAGCATGAATTTTAGATGCTGTTAAAAGAAATAAAAAGGTAGCTTCCAGCAATTAAATTCATAGAGCTTTCCATGGTTATAAAATCATCAGTAGGAAGTGACTAGCAATGCTGGTGGAGAACAGAGGCTGTTATTCTCGCAGGGAAAGCTCTCTGTCTGTGGTTTTCACCTCACCTTCCATTTAGTTGCTATAGTTTTATCATGCCTATGTAATAGGCAGTTTTGCTTCCTTCTGCCAATAGTCTGCCATGGTAAATAGGAAAAATGTTCTCAAAACTGCACTGCCTGCTCACACATTTTGCATCAGAGAAATTAGATCAGTTTATGAGCAGAATGTAACAGTTCTGTTATCCAAGTCTCATGATTTAATTCCTAGTCTTATGACATTTATGTATTTTCCCAAAGTACCAACTGATGGGAGTTACACATTCCTTACATTTTTAATCTAGTTTCCTAAGAAAAGGAAGCTTTTATGATTGCACTTGTCTGTACTTCAATCTACGAAGAGCTTCCTAATAACTTTTGAACCTAGAGGCTGATCCAAGTTAAAATTAGGAATAAAAGTCTCAAAGATAATTAAGTTACTAAGAGTTTTAAAGAAATCACCATCTGGGTCGAGGACAGAAGCTGAAACTGCTGGCCTCTCCATTGGAAATGTGGCCATAACTCAGCCCTTAGGCACCTCTATGGAGATGCCAGCTGACTGACCAACATCACTGTTCTGGCAACTTGGCATGTACACAGCTCTAGACATGCTGAGCTTTGTGCAATTGCTGGCTCTTTTCTGGTGGGAACGTAAGAGCAAGGGAGGTTATGGTCTTTTGCTGGGGACAAAACGTTTAGAAAATAGAGGACAAAAATCTGTAGGACAAAAGACTTTGAGTTCTGCTGCTAAAAAAAAAAATAAATATTTTTTTATTTTTTTTTCTCCTTTAAAGTAAGACTTACTCACATGGCTGGCACAGAAAAGCCTGCAAACAAAAGCCACTGAATCTCCAAAGGCTCAAAAATCAATAAAGTGAGCCTGAAGAACAGAAAAATTTTAATCTCAAGACTTCTCTAAGCACCCTCATGATCCTGGGATGACAAGTATTGATAATACTGTAAGAAGTTACATCAAAAAGATGCCAGGGCCAAATCCTTGTTTAAAAGTGGAACACATCTGAGACGAGAACTACAGGTGGGGAATTTCTCTATAGGGAAGATGAACAAGGAGTTGATGATGCTATTGGAATTGCCCTCATTTACTAGTCTTCATTTGCTGCAAAGCACACTGGGAATCAGAAAGATATCTGCAGTACTGCTCATAAAGGACAGGACATGGACTTGCAATGTTTACATGCAACCTTTCTATGGAAATATTTTGCCATTTTCATGAGTTTGTCTCTGAGAACCCTATAAGGTATCTACGTAAAAAAATAAACCTTTAAAAACTCATTTTCAACTGTTTCTTAAAAATACTATCTTCAACAGAAGAGTTGAAAGTACTAAGGGTTAATAGAGGCAAGAGAGTAAAACATCATTTTAAAATGTTTCATTCCACCTCATTCTTAAACTTGTATCCTGATACAATACTGCTATTAGCATATTGGATATGAACACTCCCCAGCTACTGGCACATCATTATAAATAATTGAATACAAGCCTATGGGTCACTGTAGCAGAAAAATAAATTCATGAAAGTAGAAACGGACTCTTTTTTGTCTAATGCATTTAAAAAAATTAAAAACACCAGATGGATTTTAATTTAGTTAAATGGTTAGAAGCTCCCACAGTCTCTTCTTCTTCTCCCTTAATTCTGTTCTTTCCTCTGCCATTCATTCATTCTCTGCAAGTTTTATTGGGACAACCCAAAGCACTGCAATTGAGCTACTCCCTCCTTAACAATATGTCATGATCAACAAGATCCCTCTAAAATTGTGGGAAGTCAATCTTTTCAACTGAACATCAGAGGTGCTTTGATAGCCTCTCTCTGCCCTCATGGTGATACAGCCAGAGCATTTAAATTACTGTCTTGAGCTACACCGACACTATTTTACTGCCTTAGGGTAAGGAAAGCATGATACAGGACAGGGAACATGTATGTGACTCAGATTAGACAATTTAGGCTCCTTAGCAGGCTGCCTTCAATAGAAGGGAAAAGAGGCTTTTTTTGAAAGCAAAATTCAGACCATAATTCTCTACTGAGTAAACAGCTGGGGAAGACTAAATTGTGCGTCAGTGTTGCATACTGAAAGTTAAGGATGAAAGAATTGCCCCGAGTTTTACAATGAAGCTCTACTTACATTTTTAATTTGCACAGTAAGTGCACACTTCTAATTACAGCTCACACTTCTACTGCATAAATGCTCTCCTTTCAAAAAGAATAAAATCATTCTGGTTTGTACACTGGATCTACCTTGACAGAAAAACAAAGTATAAAAATGTAAAAATGAAGGGCTGAAGCCTTTGTAATTTCCTTTAGGGGACCATCATTTTAGGCTGGAATATGGTGTAGGCAAAGCTCTAGTAAAGTGATTTGGGGTGGGTTATTTCCTCTTAAAACTCTGAGATATAACTGAGGGATGTCATTGTAGGAAAAATTAGCAGCGGTGCCCTTTACAAAATATCCTCCATGAAACAGCCACAGTAAAACATGACTCAATAATTTCAACTATGATGTAGGAAAGTCTTTATACAAGCAAAATCAAGTGACAGAAGGATAGGTCTGTGAGAAGGAGAACAAAAATAAGCTAATTTAAAATGCAAATATCTGGGAGGGCTAGGTAGCTGATGGATAAACTTCAAAACGACAAAACGCACTTTACTTGGAAATCCATTACTAAGAGCTTACTATTAAGAGCACAGCCAGGAAATAGCAAGGTTCTTTTTTTTTAATACTGATTAGTTGTGATGCAACACCCTAAAATATCATTTGCTCAGAGAAAGCTCCTAGACAGCTCCTAAACAAAATGTTGGTCTTGGTGTTAGCATGGCTTGGACTTGGAGCACTCCAGAGCGTACAGTGTTCCTGTTGTATTCCAAGAGTAAATATAATTATTTTTTCAAAACAACTGATTATCAAATGATAATGAAGCATTTGTCTATCTCATCATTTACAGAAGATGCTATATGCAAAGAAATGGGCAGCTGAAGATACCATAATTTTTCTACTATTCATGTAGCAAACACATGATTTTGATAGTTTTCTATTTTGTTACTCCACTTTTACAACAGTAACCTCTATGGAGAAAGATCAGGCCATAATTAACTGCTAACAGCAAGGGCAGAGTTTGGTCTAAATTTATCAACAAAAAATCATTAATAACTCTGCTTAATTACAACCTGTTCTATCCAACACAAAATATGCATGAGTTTGCAAGGAGATTTAATTATTTAGAAAGTTGAAAGATGTGATAAGCTATTTTTGAGATATAAGGAGACAAAAAAGATACAAAAGTCAACATTTCAAACTGGTAATTTTTTAATGATCTGTACTTAAAAGCTGTCAGAAAATATTCTGTCTAATACAATGAAGCAAATTCATTCTTCAAGTCAACATAATAGTGGGAAAAATAGGGTTGGTAATAAAAGAAATTGTTTTATTGACTGCAGAAGAGCTATCACTCTATAAAACCATGGCATGAGCAGTAAGAACACATAAAAAATACTTTGGTCATTGAGCAGTAGAGAGGAAGGAGGACTTAAATCAGAAGCAAAGGCTGACTTTTAAAATCAGGCCCTACAAAAAAATGCTCGTATAGGGCCACTAAGATGGAGCAGAGTTATCAAGTTCTTAAAATAAATTATTAGTGCAAAGAAGCTTATGGTATTTTTTTAAAAAGGACTTAATATTGTGGCAGAATATCATATTTAAAAAAGCCTTCTTAGTTTCTTGTGTTATTTTCACCCACACATCAGTATTTATACGGAAGCATATAAATGCGTCATATATAGAGTTGCAGATATGCCATAAAGACACATTTCTACACCTCCATCTTCATGCTTAGTCAAATGTCTTGAGGGACCATCAAAACCTTCAGCTAAAATTTCATTTATTTCAGCAGAAAGGAAAAGATTTTCTCAGTTTTTCCTAGGCTCACTGGACTCATCTCCTTCCAAACAGGCTGTGTTTCATGTCCCCAGTCCCAGAATACAGCAGAAAGATGCCAGCTGGCTTCCAAATGCCAGCTTTACAGGGACTATGCTCAGCTAAGCTTACTAGAGTCTCTATGCTGTACAACCCTAGGGGATATAAACAAACTTTGGTTAACCAAGAATTTTTGTTAAGTGGTGTTCTGGAAAATAGGGATATAGTTTGTATTGCATGTCTTGCTCAAACAGATGTTGCCTAAGCTGCTTGGATGCTGACATTTCAGCTGAATATTGATTATTATTATCATATGCTAATTGCATGTTATTTATGAATAGCATACCATGCTAATCAGTTATGAGACTGGTTCATGCTACATCCAGTTAATAAAGGACAAGACCTCTTCTGGAATAATCCATGTGTCTCTGGTACTGTACTCCCCAAAATGCAACATGACTCATATATAACTGCCTTTACAGTATATGATCACCAGACATAATAGGTTACTTTCTCCTTTTTCACCACCACCAGACAACATATCAGATCTAAACAAAGATCTGAGACCTGCCCCCTTGCTTTTATTGAATATGGCAAAATTAATTCTCAGCAGAGGTTAGGGAAAATGACTGTAAATAATAGAAACCTCCAAACTTTGGCACAACACCACAATTTTTCTGTGAATAAGCATAAAATGAAAAAAAAAATTCAAATACTAAATGAGGTGTAAAAAGCAAAAATATTCCTGAGAAAATATGCATTAATCAAGGATTAATAACCATGCCTACATCTAAAGCTGTCACATAAAACTGCTCTTTTTCACATAACAAAACTAGACTTTCTATATAAATTATACCCAACATCAACTCAGACAGATTTGTATTAAGTACAGATTTATCTTCTAGCTAGTTATCCAACACTAACATGACATAGCTCATAAATTAAGACAGTTTTATGTGAGTTTAAACCTGAAAACTTAAGCCCGTACTGAGTACCAATGAGGGTGTTATAATTACATTTGCCTTTTAAAACCTGAAAACATCACTTTATCATTTATTCACAAGACCGGGTTTTAATGCACACTTCTTTATATGACATAAATGTATATGAATCTTTAGTTCATACTTATTTGTACCCAATAAGCCAAATCAATCAAATTCATTGCAATATGAAAATTCCAGTATTTTATATAAGTACATGATCACCTATTTAGAATTAATAAAATTCATCTATTTACAGATTTTAATATAAAATGATGAACTTTTTCCTTACAACAATACCAAGCCTGCCATTGTTTTCATGCATCTCAAGAACAAAATTCAAACACTGATGAAAATACTAAATCATTCAATACAAAATAATTGAGGTCCCTAATCCTGAGTTAATTAGCTGTATCTGAATTCCATAACAAGGGTTATTTATTACGGAATTCTTTAAAAAAAATTAACAGTAGGGTCACATCGTAGAAAATACTGGCATACTTACTTAGCCTGTAGCCTCACAGAGGATAAAAATTCCTAAAAAACAAGGGCAGCCTAATATGTCAGCTAAAACTTTTGTGACTGCTAAATTCAAGAGCTATCGTTCTGTAGTACACTGGAGATGGAAAGGCAGATGTTTTAAATCTGCAGAGCTTCAATACCACTGCGCTCTGAAGACAGCAGGCAACAGAATGGAAGGAAGAAAGTATCTTGCTAGAAAAATCCCAGGAGTTAACCTGTTTGATCTTTCACACATACCAACTAGATTTTACAGTGTTTCAACAGTTCCTCTGCAGTCAGAGGTGCTCGCTATTGTACTTCATGTGGCAGTCCTACCAGCATATCCTCATGATCTCCTGTCCTTTGTTCTAGCGTAGAACTCTAAAAATAGGCTTTTATAAATACACTTCCTGAATAGTTCACTTCTGTTGGAAGTTAAACTAAACAAGCTAAAGGAGATCACCTTTACTATACCCATTAGACAGAGTATCTGGTGTTGTAGATAATCACCTCCAAAAATAGGTATAGTTAAAACAGCTAAGTTAAAAAAATATCAGTTAGCTATATGAACACATCTTCTCCACCTGTATCTTCTCGTAAGGCAGAGAATATAGCACTGCTTCCAATCCCAGGTTTTTAAAAGCTGTTCTTCAAAAAGGATATTGAGTTAAAGTAGAAAGGCCATTAACTGAATTGAATGGAAAAAATCCAGCTGATTTAAAACAGGTCAGGATTCTTATTAATAACTTTAGCTAGACATACTAAGGCAAAAGTTCAGATTACAAGCATTGTCACAGAGGAAAACAAAAGAGCTGTTATTTCTGCAGAAGGGGCAATAGCATGCAGACTCTCAGACACCAAGCAAGAGCAGTAAATATATCTAAAGACTGACCCTTCTCTTGCTCCTATAGAAGTCTTGATTCCAAATCAAGCCACTGACAACCTTAATCACCCACTTGAAACGAACAAAGATTAATTCTAATATTCACATTGCTATTACTTTTATCTGTCTCATCTAAAAACATAATTTAAAGTATGGTCATCAGTCACAGCCTCTTAGCAGGAAAATACAGCCACCATAATATTCCTTCCACGGCACCCTCTGGGAGGTCATTCAGAGCCAGTCGTTTAGTCAGCCGTAGAAACTAATATAAAGTAAAATATATTTTTACACCCTAAAGCAAAACCACTCCTTCCTTTCTAATTGGATAACAGAGATACCTGTTACAAGCTATCGGACAGGCAGATCTCACACTAGCTCAGACAGCAAATAAGGCACCCCGCACCTACTAAGAAAAGGTTCAACAGCCCTGTTTCTACAACACTTACATTTGAAGATAAAGGCTCAGAAATTAAGGACATGATGTTTTCCATATGAACAGTGCTTAATGAGTTAAAAAGAAACATACGTACAAGTGTTTCTGTAACTGGGTCCTCGCACAATAGTGCTGTTTCTTTATTATTTGACTCTAAAACTCTTGCACTACTAACATCCTCAAAGGAATCTTCTGAAGAAATATTTCCTGCAAAATACAGCCCTAAAATCTGAACTTTCTTACCTTGAAAATATACAACTTCTTTGGTAGATAAAAATTCATAAATATATCCTGTACGATTCCAAAAGAAAAACTGATTCATCCTTTACACTTTTGTGGAAACTCATGAGAACTTACAAAAAATTACTATAATCTTAATAAATAGGAAACTGGGAGTTTATGATTATAAGTTCATTGTCCAATTTAGGAGAAATACAAGTACAATAAAGAATGGTTATTAAACAAAACATCAAATTCTGGCTATTTCAAGTATGTGAGCTCCTTTTGTTATTACAGACAGAAACTCTTACCTATGTACTTCTAGGGCATCCCACCCTACCTCCCAAAGAGCAGCCATAAGACTGTCTGCAGACTGAAGTCTTAGTTTGGTGTGAATCCACTGGCATTTGATCTACTTGGGCACAAATTTTTTCATGTTTCCCTGTTAGGCCTATCAAGGACATCTGACAGAAGATTTTGTACTACTACAGTTGAAACAAAATGTATCATGAACATGAATGAAATTATATCACACTCTTTATTCTAATGATTTTTCATGATGACAGATGGCTCCATAACCTTATGCGTCAGTCCAAGTGCAAATTACTTTGAAAGGCTGTATTGACATGCTCATGGACACTGCACAAATGCTGCTTCAGACTGACAATAATATTTGCAGGCATATTAAAAAACATAAATATAAATATAATGAGAGAGTAATGCATATTTCAGGAATTTAATATCCACTGCAAATGAATTAATGATTTCACCTTTTGTCCTATAATGTTTCAAACCTCTAAGTTCTGGCATCATGTTATCCTTTCAAATTAGCTGTAATTTTCCACTGCTGTGCTTGCTATGAATGAGCAAACATACAAAGAAATTACAAACATGCTCACAAATTCATCAAAAAAAAGCCCATCCCACAACCCAGTTGTTTTCTCATGTGGATAAAGCTCTATTTTTTTCTCCAGTTTGTATGTTACTGAATTCCCAAAATTGGGGTTTAATCCTAGTATGCTTGCAGTATTGAACTGAAAGCTTTTAAGACAAAATAACCTGAAATAGAGAATTAGTGTATTTCTGAAGGCAGAAAAGTAGTGCCCAGCAGAAGAGGTTTATCACTGTCGGACAATGTATAAAAAAAAGCCTAAAAAAAACCTAAAAAAGAATGTAGCTCTTGAGATAATTAAAATACTTTAGACCACTAGCCAATTGATTTTCTCCTTGTAAAGGTAGCAATTGAAACATTCAGAATAAATCATGTGTTAAAATTATCTTCTAAAGTAAGAGCTGAGTGCATATTGATTAATAATTATTTGCACTAACAGACTGAACTAAAGCAATACCATCAATTACTTCAAAAATCCGTAAGATCAATCATGATGGAATCAACTGTTGAAAGATTCACTACACTTTTCGCAGTATTTCAGAAGGGCTCATTGAATGGCTTTCTAGAGATACATTTTCTGTTTCTAGAGCTACAGAAATTTGGTTTAAATTCCAATTACCACTAGGCATTTCAGCTCTATGATACAGTTCTCGCCCTTCAATTACATGTGAGGTCTGTAAGAAGAGCAAATGTTTTCCACATCACGTATGAGGCATAAGGGAGCACTTTCACCAAGGAAGCTTAGTTAGTATTTCATACTTATGTTCATGTAGCAAAGGCAATGGAAACAACCTAACTAATGGCCAGAACAGGTGATTTACATAGAGCCACTGATCCAAAGATGGTGGATACTCAGTATAAATTAACTCCATTTTACACACTAATAAGTCCTACTTGCTGAATTTGTCCACACAGCACAATAAAACTCTGGTAATTCTACAAAAAATTATTATTTAGTTTGCATGGTTATGAATAGTACGGAGATCATTATCCTTATGGCACAACAGGCATTACTCAAGCCTGGTATCGTATTGAAAATCAAAGAGAATTTTCCTTTCTCATGATGTGTAGCAACACTATAGAGTCGGGTGGGGAGCCTGCTAGGGGGAGTGCCAGATTTTAAGTGGGTCTGAACTAAAAAGACCATTTCAGTGGTTCATTTTCCACTGGTTTCAGGCTTATTCACTGCAAAAGTGCTGAATAGACAGACAGACAGCAGGTCATGAAAGCTGGTGGAATTTAGTTTACATGCTGGTGCAAGCCTCAAAATGGCAGCACTGAACTTTCAGTTATTTCCTAGATTTTTCTTTTTTTGTAGGCTGGCTGACACAGGACCAACTCCCACATAGACCATGAGGTCTTCAGAAGATAACAAAATTTCAAGGCACCTTCTCTGTAATTCACAAAACCCTTGAAGCTGAAATGTTAAATATAAATTTAAACATTCTTTACCTAAATGAGATGCACAGCTCTGTCTGGCCATCTTAATTTTATGCATTTCTATACTTCTAAGCAACTTAGTAGTGAGAACTGCTTATTTGCATTCATTTACATACAATTTGCAGGAAAAACTGAAAAAAGGTAGCAAGGAAATTTATCATTTTGACTTTAAATGAAATTATTATTTCTGTAAAAAACATCTTGAATGTTTATTTTTTTATTTTACTTAGGAAATTGCTTTTAATACCTTAATAAGTATCAAATGGCACTTCTCAGAAATGGCATTTTTTTTTCACCTAGTAGGTTTTAAAAACAATCCAGCAATATTTCTGATGTGCACATATGCAAAATACAACTCCTTATTTTTTTCCCCTAACAGAATTTAATTTCCTAACAAAGTGAACCACCGTCCTGATATGTTCTGGGTCTTCTCTGTGTTTATTTTTCACTGTTTTTATAGGTCTCAATCATTGCCAGGTTGGCTTGGGAGAGGAGAGGAAGGTGTGGAACCATTAATGAAAAAATGGTGTAACATGCACATACAAATTTAAGTGTTTCTGCTACTGTTTTTAGGTCCTTTGCTATCTGTGGATTATTTCTTAGGTTATGTTAAAATGTGTTCAAATAAATTCTCAGTAATTTCACGCCTACCTTCCGCACATTTTCTTAGTCTTTTCAAGCTATGATTTTTCATGTGTAGCCACCCTCCTCCTGGCTTCCAGCTGTATCTAATTAGCTGGTACTAAATCATACCTATTCCTAGAATTAAGATGGCCAATGGCTTCTGATTCCTCAAACTCTCTTTGTTCATTTCTTCATCACACCAACCTGTCTCCCATTACATCCCCATGCCTTTGTAACATGCTTGTAAAGTCAAGTCAGGAACTTGCTAGAAAGGGCAAAAAAAGATAAAAACATGGAACAGATACTGCACTACAGTTGAGCTTTCTAAGGAAGCACATTAGGAAATTCTGCAGTGCAGAGGTGGTTGCAGGAAATAACTGTGTGTTTTGCTAAAACATGCAACAATTCCTACCGTCTGCCATGGTGATAACCTTATCAGCTTTCATCATACCCTTGGTGTCAGTAACTCACAGTGTGGTATCAGGAATAGCTCACTCCTGAGGGATTCCAACACAACTCAAGGAAAGCCAGCAGAAGCATGTGCTTGGTGCAGCCCCTGGTGATCCCATCCCTATGACAGCCCCAAGATAAGACCTCCAACGCATAGCTCCTGCCTCTGCAGCCTGAAGGAGGCATTCCCTTCTCTTTAAGGCATGGTAGCAGAGGGGAAAGCTCAGGATTACTGTGGGTGAAGCTCAGCATCCTAAAAGCAGGGTTACCCCGAGTTAACAGTAAAAGGGAAGATAGATACACTTCAACTTCAACTGCTTCAGCTAAGCCAAAACATACAAGTGGTAGGAAACAAAATGTGTGTTTTCAGGCTTTCACACTCTATGGGTTTCCCCCTCCCAGCTTTTTCTCACGTGTGTGCTTTTCTATACATCCTCCAAGTTCCTGTGTGATTGAAAATATGCATTTCCTAAATTTTGCTCACATGATTTCAACTGATAAACACTTTTCTGCGCTGATTTGCACTAGGTCAGTAAAATGTTGCTTTTTATCATATTGCCTTCATATTGTAACACTGCAAGGCTTTAGTTCAAACTCACAACTCTACTATACACTTTTAATCTGGTTGAAATTTAAGAAAAAGGAGATTTTACTCTTGCAAATCAAAAGATAGTACAAGTCCATTAATTTTCATAATCAGATTAAAGAGTTGTAATAAAACTTTTCTGTGACACAAGAGAAAGATTGCTTGAGACAGCAAAGTGTAATTAAGCAAAACTATTGTATCTGTATCATTAAAGAAAATGTTAGAAGTAATTTGAGCCTAGGGATCAGCACTTCAAACCTTCCCTAACCCTAGCCTTAACCCACAACCTAACTTTGTGGTGTAAGCACATTTTGTCAACAACAGCCGAAAGGCCTCATGAAATTAATTATGTATGCTATCTCTTTACAATGGAAACAAACCCCTGTCCACATGCTGTTCACATTTCTGGCATGATAAGCTTTCATTTCTGAAGTCACCAGCGTCAGCAGCTGGGAAGTGCAAGACTGAGCTCACTTTCACTTCTTTTGTCTTCTCTTACCACTTTCAGACTTGCACGTTAATTATGGTACTCCATAGGTGTCTTTCAGGTATGTCTCCTACTGCAAAAGGCATTATTCTGATGGTTCTTATCATAAGAAAACAAAAGACTCCCGAAGTGACAAAATAAATTCTTTGTCCTTAAAGTCCTTCTACTCTCCGTTAGAAAAACTATGTGAGAAACAAGGAGGTCTGCAAGGAGGCAAGGATATATTTGCTTTGCCATCATGTAGCAGCTGTCAACTCTTCCATGCCAATGACAGACACATGAAACTGCATAAGAATTTGGAAATGTGATATGGCACAAAAGAAAAAGATGCCAGGAAAAATTAGTCCATGCTGCTGCAGCCTCAACAGAGCAACCGAGCTAACCCATGTGCTCTGTCATTACACTGACACAAAGCTAATAGCAAGATGTCAAATAAGTCTGTGGTGTTGCCAGAGCCGGGGCTCCCAGCTTGAGGGCTATACCTTATGGGCAGATGCTCTGGGCAACCTCCCAGAGATCTGGGGGGTTGCGCCAATTATCCCATGGATCCTTTAGCTCTACACATTTATCAAAACACATCAGAAGCCCCGCATAAAGCCAAGACACCAAAACCGCCACAGAAGACTTATTATTCACCCAGCAGTCATATGGGCACTGGCCATCAATATAATCATCATTCTCAATTAGGTTAAAGGGTCTTGAGGCCCCAAATTGATTTGTTTTACAGATAGAAAGATTAATTTACCCCTGCTTGACCATGAAGTACAGATTCCAAAACCAAAAGAAGCAGAAGACTCTAAACCACCAAAAAGAAAGTTATTATTATATGTTATTCTTATTTAAAAGAAAGCTCATTCATTTACTGTCACTTAATTTTATTCACTCTGTAAATAAACCACATTTTTTCTTAGAAGCTACGATTCCCTAAATGAATATGAAATATCTTCCCAAAAAGTTTTAATGGTCTCTGGTTTTACAAGGAAGATATACTTTTGCATAAAGAAAAGTTGGCCACCAGTTTTAAAGTAAGACTTAACAATGAGATAAAAAACAGCTTTTAATGTACGGATAAATGATTTTTGACAACATGTTTACCCTTGTGCAGAAGCATAACAGAATTCTGAATCTTCATAATCACCAATATGCTATTTGTGCAGGATAACTGCAAGATTGGCAGTGCACTCATCAGTGAGAATAGCTGCAGTACAAAAATGCACACATGTAAGATTAATTCCTCTTAATAGACATGACATTGGTAAAAAAATGCTGCCCAGAAGCCATTATCCTAAACTTCTAAAATGCCACTTTTGGACTTTATCTTCAATTTGAATATACTCCAGCCAAAACAGGAGGAGTTTCAAATTAATATTTTACATCCAGTAGTGAAGCAAATACTTCAAATGTCATGCCAGCAATTAAAGTGTGTCTAGATTTTTAGGCTACTATGGTAGTTGAACTTAGGACCTTCGCAGTGAGTCACCACAGTCACACCATTACTGAGATATTATATTCTGCAAGTACAAAGATGGGAAATTTTCCAGATTGTCTGCCAAGATTCACTGCACCTAGCATACAGCGAATGTCATAAATAGAATTTGCCACAGCAAGCCTTGCAATAACTGCCAGAGAAACGCAACAGACCTCCTGCAGTCTGATTTAACATAAACAAGCCAAGACATGGAAAAAGTAAAAACACTGCCCTGCAGTCACCGCTTAATAGCTTTTCCAATTGAGCATGGAGAAGTCTGACGTATTGAGAATGTCTGTCTATCCAGCGTATGATGGTGCCTTATGTGCTGCAGCTTCTGCCACATCACAGGGAACCTTCCATTCCTACTTGGAAGATAGCAAATTTATGTTCAGAAAGAGATGAATTTAGAGTCTGCTGTTCATGTATATGTGAATATTTGCTTTTACTGCTTCTCCGCCCTAAAATAGCAAAACAAACCCCATGCATGTTAAAACATATGGCTTGGGTGAGGAATCAGTAAATGTAAAGCTCTTTTATTTGCTCATTGTGTCTCACTTTATAACTGCTTTTGCAATCCAGAATACAGATCTTCCTGAGAACATTTTACAAAAAGAAGGCCTCCTCACGAAAACACAAAAGCCCAAAAGTTTTCTTACAGCTTACTTCATTTTTTTCATAGAATTTTACTTAATTTTTAAGAACAAAAGGAATTACCTACAAATAAAAGATTTTTTCATGCTTTCTTAACACATCATTTGAAAATCTACTCCATCTCCTGTAGGTCGTCCTTTACAGATGAAAATGTTAAAATATTTTTAGGAGAAAAAATTTATAAATAATTACTGTAATTGTTACTACTGCATTATAATAAACATCCTCTGGTATTACGAGCAAGCACAAACTCTATTTGTAATTTCTACTTTATAAGCATTAGACTGAAGTTATGGTATGTTCCAAAGCGCTGGAGAAGTCAACAGAAAGAAAGGAATAAAGAAATTATATCTCTTAACAACTGCATTAAAAAGGTAACACTATCTTTAAAACAAAACATCAGTTAATTAGTTGGAAAGGGTGAACTCTAATTTTCCTTCCTCTTCACCTTGCCACAAAAAAAAACCATCCTGGAAAAGGTCACGGAGCATTGTGGAGAAATTAGGGAAATAGGCTGCAGTGAATTAGTGCTACTCTTCTGTGGCAATGTGCAAAACCCTGTAGTTATAAAGAAGTGCACAGATAATGGCTTATCAATGAAGAAATTAAATTGTAAATGACTTCATCATAAGAGCTCCGGGTGCATAGCTAGCATGAACATAACTGTCATTATGTGCTATTTTTCCATGATCAAACTGTCTACTTGAGAAACAATACAGCTTAAAATTGAAGAAATATATATATATATAATTACAGCTGTAGGATGTGTACAGGTTTAAAAACAGATTAAAAAAAATATTTTCAATATAGGACTGGGAAAATGGCACTAGATTTGAAGACTTATATGTGTAATGAAACAGTGATCTGTTTAACTGAGGAGAAATAGAAACGGTTTATTCCAGTTTAAAGCTGTGATCACATGAAAGCAACAAGAAGAAAATGAAAATAATTTCAGAGGTGTTTCTTTTCATTATTTAGGAAATTATAAATTAATTTTTAAATGAATTTGAGAAAATCAGTGATTTACTAAAGCCGTGTTTACCTTTTCCAATACATTCCTTCAAATGCTAAGAATGCTGATACAATCTGGGGGTTTGTCATCTGGAAAACCTCAAAAAGGTTTCATTCCCTTCATACTTAGCTAGGAAGACAATGTTAAATAATGGAAAATAATAATCTCACGGGATTTTTTTCTTTTTACTATTATATTGCAATGATACCAACATAGATGATACTTTTGATATGAAAAGGGAAAGTGCATAAACCCCACAGTGTACTTGAGCTATTTATCACACTGTAACAGGTACTTCACATATAGCTTTGTGGCTCCTGGATCTTACATTAACACAAGGAACTTAGAGGCTGTGAAGAGTGTGGCATAAAAATGTGGTTTGTAAAGATGAACTGGTAAGTTTCTGCTGATACACTACTGGGTAACAGCTCATCTGACAGCATCTGCAGACCCATTTCTATTATTTTCTGATTTTTATGGGTTTTATACTACTTCTTGATGGATTTTAGTGGTTTTATATGTCTTATTTTATGTTTTGCTGTGTAAGAGTTCATTTTATAATACTGACACCATCAGACACAACTGTAGAACTATAGCATGGTCCGTAGTCATCTAAGCATCTGCAAATCAACAGATTTGTCCAGATCTCCTTATTCTTAGGTTTGTTTTTTAATCAAAGTAAAAAAGAATGTAACTATTCTGCACATAACATGAGTTCACTTTCAGTGGGAATTTAGCGTTTAAATAGAGGGGGGAGGTTAGTGGAAAAAGAGCCAAATTACAATCAATGGTACTCTGCGATAAAGTTGTGCCAGTCCTTAAAAAATATGGGGTTTTGATATCCTCACACACTGTTATGTGCACCTCCATAACACTTTGCTACAGTGCTTTCTTACTAAATGGCTATGCTAGAGGATGTACATATACTAGAGGATGCTCATAGTTTTATATATATATACCTGTGCTGCAACCGATTTGCTAGTAATAGAATTTTAGCAGTCTGAAACAATGTCTGTATTGGTTATTATTAATTTGCTCCTTAGTTTTCTTCACAGGCTAAGAAGATACCTACTTTAGAGCTACTACTTTCTTGTCGTTCTAGGCAAAAATGTCAGAACTGTTTTTTAACGACTAGAAGCAGCTCTAGGGAAGTACACCATATTGTACACTGTATTGCAAGCTGAGCCTCTCAAGCCATCAGCAACACCAGCCGCTTGCACTATGTGCTTATTTCACCTATAACAATAGGCACAATTAAGTCAAAGCAAACCCGATTAACTCTGCTTCAGGCTAACCCCTGCATGCTCACTGGTTCCCTTGATTAACTGTACAGGACTGTGGACAGGAAGGTGTTAGGAAAACCCCAAAGAATTAGCAAGCCTGCAAGAAGACTCTGCAGGAGGGAGAAGATGCAAGAAAGAAAGAGCAGAAGGTGGAAGTTTAAACCATTTATTAAAGGAGTTAACAAATAAAAGGATGTAATTTAAATCACTAAATGACAGAATCCTATTGTGATGAGGCACTGCAGCATCTGAAAGTGGATACTCCCTGTAAAGATCACACATGTACCTGCACAATAGCATTAGATGAGGATGGAATTATAAATCTCAGTAACATCAGACTTTGTGGGTTCAGCGTGCTTCCAATAATTGGAATAGGTTTTGTACTGATAGTTATAACCTTAAGCAATATAAAGTATTTGTCCACCTGCTGGTAATACTTTAGAGTCTCTTATACAAAAGCCAACAATAACACCAATCAGCAACTCATTAAAATAAAACTCAAAAATATGCCAGTGAAATGTTAAAACATACTTGGAATATGTTCTGTTAGCCTTCCAATATTCCTATATTCAGTTATAGCACCAAGGTATGAGCCAATATACAGAAGCTCAGACACTGTTGTAATTTTAGCATAGGGCAATGCTAATTACAGCATGACAAGCTATTCAAAAATAAATTAATAAAAGGAGACTTAAGTTCATTTTTGTCGCATACCAGTTAGAACTCCTACTTCTGCTCATCACAGTTGACTGCTGTATCGTTTTGGACTTTTATAGCATTGTGCTCTGCGTGGAAGGAGTGCCTTCCCCCACTTCAACAGCAGCAGACTGCTGAGAGACTTTTCAAAGATAAAAATATGTACCACCAAGTCCCTAAAATGTCATGATAAATGAACTCAAATGTCACTATTAAAATATTTCCTTTCATCAGTTTCACAGCACAGATCTCCCATTGCAATGCCAGAACTGACTTAACTTTATTAATATTTCTATGGGAATACTGAATTTCTTTTTGAAGGTTGAATTTAAGACAATTGCAAAGCTTGTGGCATAAAACTGAGATAGCCACTTGTAAAGTAACTTAAAAGATGCCCGCTGGAGAAAAATTCTTCTGCGTGACCCTCCTCCAAAGGACAAAATAAAAAGAGGTTGAGTCCATCACAAGCAGACCCTGAAATAATTCTCTCTAGGCTTCTTTAAATGTAAAAAGCATCATTTTGCTTTCAACAGATCCTGTTAGCAGTCTTAGAGAAAGAGAAAAAAGTAACACGGCATAAGATAGAAATGCTTAAGAAGAAAAACAGAAGACTAAATGAGAAATTCAAGGGTACCAGATTTCTTTCCTCTTTGCCACTGTTAATCAGTGCTGTGCTCCCTGAGGGGGAAAAAAAAAAAAGAAAAGAAAAAAAAAAGAATCCCTTTAATGCAGTACCAGAACCAATATGACCGTGAAAATGTTGTTAGTTTATTATGGGTAGTTTCTGAAACATTTCATGCCTTTCTCCCTCCTGTCTAACTATTTTCTACTCAAATATCCAGGTGATGCTTAGGAACTTTTAACAAAGGGCTGATAGGAAGGGAAGACTGACGAACAATAGGTGTTTATAATGAGAACCGAACTGCTACCTGCAGAGAATAATACAGGATGATCTCTCTTTGGAGAAAGGGAGAAAAAAAAAATCAACAACATAAATGGAACACTGTCAAATTTATAAGCAGCAATTTAGACAGCAAATATGTTGCTTGGGTTTCAGCAGTCTTAAACACTGTGAGCGGCTTAACCTTATCTCCCAGTGCCACTGCCTTCCTGGAGTAATTGATGCTCGGAGTCCCCCAATTTCACATAAACCAGGCCACTGTGTTATTGTACACAGCAATCTAACTGCTAGCAGAGACAGGAAACAGCGCTGAACCCAGATCAATAGACATGTCAACAGTAAGCTGCTTAATCTAATTCTGCCTATCTCATCTTGGAGCACAGAGTTTGCAATTTTACTGCTAGGTCCCTCTGGCAGGAAATGGTTTGGAAAGTTTAGTCTTAAGAAGTTTAAGCGATACGCTTATCCTTCAGACTCTCGAATGTTTATTCAGCAGAATAGCTGCTTTAACTGTTTTATAAATGGTAGCAATGTAAACAGGCACTCCTGAATTCCTTCCCATATGAAAGCTATAACGGTGATTTCCTCACAGTGGACAAGCAGCTTAACATGACAGCCAATTATGCTTAAAGGTAAATTGCATTTGTGCAGATGTACCACACTGAAACAAACTTTGAAGATCAGAATAATTTTCCCAGCATCCCCTCCTCCACCCTGATTATATTCCCACATGGAAACACTTCTTTTTTTGGCAATTATGTTGCTCCGTCCTCTTTCTCTTCCCCTCCTCCCCCCCTTTTTTTTTCATACACGCATGAAAATAACATGGTTTTTTTGTAAGCAACTTCAGTATCTACGCTTGTATAATACAATCTCTGACAATAAATTAGATCAGGTAATAAGAAACCTGACATAGGTTCTCCTTCAGAAAGCAACAGGGAAGAAATTAAACTGATTACATTTTTCTCATCTTCTTACTGCACTGACAGCATAGGTACATTCTCTTTTGAAGGAAAAAAACCCTCAGAAATGTAGAGCCTTGCCCCACATGTCACAGCTGACTATGGAGAAACCTGAGTGAAGCGCCTTAACAGACAGAAGCACTCCTGTCACAGATGTAATACTGACTGGGTTCCATATCTTTCCATGAGCCCCTTCCAGCCATGCACCTGCCACAGCATTATCAATGGTATCACAGCAAAAATACAGACATTCATATATATATATATATAGACACATAAAATTCACAGTTCGCTGGTGCCTGTTCCATGTCCCAAAATGCTCAGGGTTTTCAATTCCATCTGAACTATGATGAAGTCATGGTGCATCCCCAGGGGTTTTATGGTGCCACACAATTCAAGGGGCAGGGGCCTTTGCCAGTGGAGGGGAAATTTAAGATCCTGGTTAACTCTGGAATCACAGTTGATGGCTTCCAACCATGACAGACCTTTAAACTATGTTGACAGTCTGTTTGTCACTGGAAAACAAGTGCAAACTTGTTCAGAGAGGAAAGATGGCATTTCACTCAAAGTACTAGAACGAGAATTAGACAATGCAGGTTCTTTCTTCAACATTGACACAAAGTGCTAGTGCACTTTTGCTGGTCAATTTTTAAGTGCTTCAACTCCCCATCCATAAAATAAAACTTCCCTAACTGCACTGGAGTGCTGAAATGCTCAATGCATTAGTGTCCATGAGGTGTTCAGACACTACGGTGCTGAGTATTACAGAAAAGTCAATAAATGAACTCCATAAATAAAATGTTACAAAACCCACTTCAAACCTTCAGCTTGAAATCATGGGACTGCTCCCCTGAGTTAGTGCCTTGGAAATAAATTTAGCACAGATTCCAGGAACAGTACAGCTGAGGCTAAGATTAAGAAATATTAAAGACATAATTATAATTTAGATAGTTGTGCCTTACTTGCTTGCTACGGAAGTCTTACAACACTGCATACCTCACATGAGGAAATTTTGCAAAAAAGTATGCACAAATGCTCCCTGGAGTAACATAATTAAATAAATAAATAAATAAAACAGTTTGATATCTATGGGCTTTACTTTGTAAATTTACTGTGAACAAAACTCCCTTGGATAAAGACTTAAATGGAAAGAGTTTACATAGCTGACCTAAAAATCTCTTCAAACTTCCTTTCTTTCTGTTTATAAAAGTTTTACTCTTTTGCTCTAAAAGCTGAAACTATAGGACATTATTCCAAAGATCAACAGCATACCACGAATAATGAAAGGCAGAGCTAAAGAGATTCTTTTGTCAACAATTCATGGACTCAACTACAGCCATTTCTAATACAGAGCAATTTAGTAAAAATAATAAAAATCAGAGGAGACAGACTATCCATGAATACTAAAAGCACTAATTTAGTTCAATTAGTGCACTTCAAATAGAAACCTATGGCATGCCAGTCTATTTTTGTTTCAGACTTGTCCCGCCCCCAGTCCACATTTTCAAAGATGTAGAATATTCCAAATGCTAATTAAGAACCGTTCCTTTTAAATCCATGTAAATCCCTACAAATTTGACAGTGTGGGGAGTTTACATGGATGTAAGACTGAAAAATTATACTCATTAAAATGCAAACAAATCAGAAATACCTTACTTTAATCCCTCATAAACCACTATTAGAACAAGCATATTTCTTCTCCCAACAAAATATTCATGCCAAAGAGCAGCTAAGAACATCAACACATTTCTAAGCCTAGTGACCCATTCATGGAGATCTTCATTGGAGTATGTCTCAGTACTTGTAATTTCACCTTCGCTTTAATGTAACCTGCCCATTCTCTGGATTAAGCTGTGAATTTTCTGCTCTCACTTTTCATTCAACTTCATCTCAGAGAAACAATACTGGTACAGTGGTAAACAGTAATTAGCCAATCAACAATGCCCCAAGCTGGAAATAATCCATTTTACCAGCTTATATATTCAAAAAAAAAAAATAAATATCTGATTCGTTACAATCATCAGGTTGGGTAACAGTGAAAATGATATAACCATCATGCACATGCTCCTTACTATTTCCACATTTACATGATGTTCTCAATATAAATGAAGAAGTAATCTCTTTGGAGGAAGGAATCTGCTTTCAGATGCAAGTATAGAATATTGCTGTCAAATAGTAACAAATCTACTTAAAAAAAAAAAAAGAATACATCTTGGAGTTTTGAGTGGAGTAATTAGTGCTCTGAGGTTTTAAAACTTGACTGTATAAAGAAGTGTTATCTAGAAGAGAGACAAATGAGTGTTTAAGGTTTGTTCTATAAAAATTACGGAGAACTTTACAATTGAAAGATTATTACTCTTATTATGCCATATTTGGTACATGCATAAAAAAATACTCCATATTCCATGAATTGCCCAGCTATCCAAACATTTAAGTGTTAGACCATTTTTATGAAAATAAGTCATAGCAGATCCCAAAGTTTGGGTTCCCTATCTCAAATTTCAGGCATTTAATTCCTTAGGAACACTTTCAGTTTCAACAGTGTTGTACATACTGCCCAATACCATGAAAACAGAGAGTTACAAACATAGTTTCAAAGTATTGTGCCAAAAATTGAAATACATGTAACTCATTTGTGGTAGAATTTGAAATGTGCATGTTAAAAATATGGAAGTACAACTGTTCAGCTGAGGAGTTATGTATACAAATGCCACATGATTTTTCATGACGTCCTGATCCTTCCTAACAAAAAACAAAACCAGAGTACTTTTTAAAAACTCCCACATCACTATCTTGAAAAGTGTTACTTTTTGTGTTACGCTGGCTCACAGGAAACCTGAACATAGGCGCTTACCAGTTTTTTTAAAGTGAGACTTTTGAGTTGGTATCTAATTCTTACTGAGATCAATAGCATTTAGATGCCTAACCTGCTTAAGCAGTTCTAAAAATCCTACTGCATGCTTAAAATGTTGTTTTAGCTAGTCTGAAATACTCGTACCACTTCTACATTTTCACAGTGACAACTGCCATTACTTCATGACTTTACTAACCAGGAGAAACTGCAGGCAGTCCTTCCAAAAGGACTAAGTCATATTGATGGGTAGTTGTCTTTCTGACCCTTTTCTTTAACAAATGCATTGTTTGCTTTCTATCTAGACTTAGATAAATGAGTAACAAATTAAAAGAAACATTTTTATGATTCACTGCAGTGGCTTGCTTTCTGTGCTTTTCTCTTTTCTGATACAAGGTTAAAAGTGACTGGTAAACCTTTTAAGATTATTGAAACTAAATTATTAACGCTGTGTTTCACCTTCCTTTTGTCCTCTTCATGGCATTCTCCCTGATTGCTTACTGCTACTCCACTCCTACAAGTTGTAAATCAAATGGAAAATCTTTAAAGTACAAAACCATCTGATTAAAATTTTCATCCACAAGGGAACCACAGATATGACAAGAAGCCACATTATGCAGTTTTTACATTTAAAACATCTGACAGTCTTTTTTTCATGTGCGTGAAAATTGAGCTCTTTCATCTTTGGAAGCAACAAAAAGGATGATTCTCACTCATAAAACCCATTTGCAACCTTCAAAACATCTTTGATATTCTCCTCCATTGCATTACTGTGTTTGGTGCATTATATGCATGCATAAAGTGTCAAGACATGCAGCTAGTCTGGACAAATTTGAACTTCTCCCAGCTCAAACATGTACAGTTCACAGGTTTGCTGAGATTATCAATCAAACTCAGCACCAGATCATTCACCAGAGGTGGTTAGAAACATAAAGGGAAGACATGTCTAGGTGGTTAGAAATATAAAGGGAAGCCATGTGGGAAACTATTATTAAGGGGTCTAATAACAACCTGAAGTATAGTGAATACATCTGAGGGAAACATATACCTTTAAGGAATGAACTCTAGAAGGAAGTCAAATACTAATTTACATTTTGTGTGAGGCTTTTAATCCAATGCCTATCTCAGATAAGGGATAGGCTTATTTGACAGCAAATTTCTGAAAAGTTAGCAAAAACCAGCTTTTTTAGTGCTGCTTTTCAGGAGTAGAGTATAGGATGATGCATCACCAAGTTTTAAAGATCTGAGCTTCTAATAGTTCCAAACAGAATAAAGCAAGAAAATTGCTGTATTTCTGTTTTCATTGGACTTCGTAGCTGCTGTACATTTATGGTCTGCTAGGTTGGCACAAAGATCTTGCACATATGCGACAGCAGGAAGAGGTTTGTTTCTCCAGCAGTGGGATTCCTGCACTGGAGTTAAAACATCAGCCTGAGTCATGAGCAAGCCCTGAATAAAGTCTATGGTGTTAATAATGCTACAATATTTAACATCTGATAACATATCAGTGTCTGATAACATGTTCATTACAGAGATACAAAGTTACAGGGAAGTACTGAGCTCTCACTAAATGGCAGTGCTGCCTGGTGGGCCAGATCCACATTTATCCCATTGATGTATTATTTGAATACAACAGCATCAACAAGGTGTCCTGTTACAGTTCTTAACTAAGCATTCCAGATACCATATTAAGAGCCAAAAGCACAGAAGTAGCTCTATAGCTCTTTCCTTATCCTGTGGCATATGATTTGTGCAGTGCTTCTCTTAGGCACAAGGTCAGAGACAGAGCATAGAGAGCTCTGGCTGACTGGAAAGGATACCAAGCAGAAAAACCTTCATGCATGGCAAGCTTCAGGAAAGCATCCTAAGACCTCACAGAGAATGACTGAAGTGATGACCTGAGATACCATATTTGGGTCAATGATGCTAATCAAGAGAGACTTCTTTGTAAGGAGAAAGTCTCCAAGATGTTTGTTCTCCTTTATTTAGGATTTAAGGTACTAGTTGCTTTTTATGTTTCGTACAGAAGAAAAGCATCATCTCGGCAGAACGGAAAGCACTGATGACAAACTTTGCATGAGAAGGCACAAGCTTCTGTGACTGGCAGAGGGGACTAGCCTGGAAGCAGAGGCTGAAGATAGTAACTGGTATGATCAAAACTCTGAGCCAGAAAACAGCAACCTGTTGGCATTTGTGCTGCATTTGATCTAGCACTGTCACTTTTCCATACAGCATTAAAGTCTGCCATTTCCTACTGTGAAGTGCTGTGGCAAGATTTTCTCATGGAAACCTGAGTAAGCCACATACGGAATGAAGGAGCTCTTATGGCTTGAATTTATTGAACAATTTATTTTCTCAGATCTCAGTTTGTCTTCCTTTCCCCTCACCTTTTTCTTCCTGCCTTTGTTTTGGTATTCAGAAACTTAGACTTTCACAATCAATCACAGCAAAGTAGCTCCTATAAACCTGCTCCGAGGAAAACATTTTCCTCTTCTGTCCTCCAAGCCGTTCTCTAGAAAGCAGCTGTTTCTCTAACTGTAAAGGCAGCAGCATCTGAAAAAATGAGTTTGACATTACGTGACAGAAAAAATTTTCTGCTTCTGCCACCCCACTGCTTTGTAGAATTGGGACTTATTTAATAAAATATACAGTTAAAACTATTTGGAGATCTGTTTATACAATATGTATTGAAAGAGTCACTGGACAGAATAAAGAAAGGCAAGAGCATAAACAACCAAGAATCTTTAGCAAGATGCTATAACCTTCAGGGAATGATTCATAGTCTTTTCCTCTGGTCCAGGGAGTTTTTTGCTCTACAGTGGCACAGATGTCACAGAGAGAGAAATGTGGTGCAAAAAGATGAGAACTGAATTCCTGCCTTTCATTTGCTAAAAGCCACCTTCCTTGTTCTGGTGTTAGATGATGAGATTGGCTCTCCTTTGTTTCAACAGCCACCGTGACACATTGTGCAAGGCCTCCAGCTGAGTCATTACACGCTCGCTGTGCTCCGCACGCACAGATGGGAGTAGGCAGAGAAATGTCAAGCTACTTGGATTAGATCGGTCTTGGTCACGCACAGAAGCGGAGCTTAGGGCACTCAAAGAATCCTAAATTAAACATGAAACATCCTCCCCAGCTTAAGTTCCTCAATTTTTAGGCATAAGTCATGAAGGAGTTTTCAAGCTGGTAGGTCTTGCTGTGGGTTTAAGTGTTTTCATAGCTCTATATTCCAGCAGTAAAAGTACTTTGCCCTGGCAATGAGATAAAGCCATTGCATTAAAAATATGATATGACATTTTAAGTTTTCAAATCACTTGGAACACATTCATGCAGTTAACTTTATACTGTTATTGTTGCCAATCCCCTTGAGGGAAAAACAATCTTCCCCTTCCACTCATTCTACATGTAGCATCTTTTTGTCTGACATATTTCAGTAATTGGGCATGTTTATTCCTCAGCTAGTTCTAACACAACCAGTAGAGGCTGCATTTTGCATCAGTGAGAGCAAGCTAGCAAGTGGCATGAAAAAAATTAACATTTCCAACAGGATGCAACACATGGATGAATGTTACTCAGCCTGACGGGATGCACAATTTTTAAATCTCATACAAATATCTGTGCATTATTCCATCACTTCTCCCTGAACGCTACGGTTTTGGTTGAAGGCTATTTCCAGTTCAAACTATTTTTCTTCAGCATTTTCTCTCAATTTCTCTCAATTTCTGCTGCAACATACATTATTGGCTCTCACTCTCTTCAGTGTCTTGTTTCACTGCCTTCCTTTTCATTTTCTTTGTACTAATTCTGTCCTCTCCTGGTCTCCTCTCTCACTTAAGGCAAAAAGCAAGCCTTGTTCTTCCTCTATTCTGAAGTAGGAATGAATGAAAATTTGCTAATTTCACCTTTTGAAGAGAGAAAAAGCAATAGCCTATTTGTATTATACTTCTGTCTACCAATAACAAATCACAGACTACCTATAAAAGGAAGGCCTTCTCAACGAGGTAAAAAAAATTTACTCCCAATTTTCTTCTTGCATATTTTCAATTGATTATGAGGGTCACTTTATAGATGTAAAATGCCACCATGTTTAGAGTGCTCAAACATAAAAATGGCATAAAGGACACTACTACCATGGCAGCAGCATATTTTTTCTTTTTACCACTCATAGCCCGGACATTCAGGATCCTCCTTGCTCCTCACCCAACTGTCACAGGGAGAGGATGCATACACTTAAACATGGAACAAAATAACTTCTTAAGAAAGCTGCTACCATATTGCCAAACAGCAGTTCATTGTTCTCTTGCCTTGGATAATTTTAGCTTTAGATCTTTATTTTACTCAAAGATCTCTTACTTACCAATGCCCTGACCTTGGCATCTGTGCCACTCTTCTTAAAGCTAATGGGATCTGCTCACACAAAGCAGACTATTGCCAAGGAGCATAAGCAGCCCTAGTGATGTCACTGAACTCATTAAAGTTATAGTTGACTTCTTGGCCCCAGAAAACCTAATTATTAAATGTAACCTTAGCTGAAAACAGTAGTGCTTGTTGATAAGCAAAGCAAAACAATAGGTGTTTTGTTCAAACATAAAAATAGTGCTTGACCAATAAATAGGAGTTCCTGCTTTATAACCGTGGCAAGCTGTAGTTAACCATAGAATTCCTGAGATAGCTGATATAGAAAAGAACAGAGTATTTTGAAATACAATCACATGCATACACTGAAAATCTAATTCCTAATGCAATTCATAGCATTAACGCCAGGTCTAGAAAACAGTGGTTCATTTTAGTAAACAGCAAATGTTGCACATTTTTCACTCTGAGGACCTATTAGGAAGCTAACCCTAATGTAAAACTGCTATAATCTATCTTCTGAGAATTATTTTAAAATACACCTTTTATAGCCACTGCAGAACACAATAATTGTGTTATAAATGTGACTGGTATATTTATTTGTTGCTATAGCTGTGTATTGCAAATTTAGAAGGGAAAAATACACTTCAAATACTACCACTGTCAATAAGAGCTTTATGCATCTACACGCTATTAAACATGCCACCTCCCACTACTGATACATAAATCACAGCACCATTGAATCAGTTTCTTTCTTTTAACACATTTGCTTCTTGAAATTTCTTAGTTTAATCCTAAGATTTAATTATTTATTTTATCTATGATTGCATATAAAGAAGCTAACAATGACCTGATGATTTCTGTGTCACTGCAGTCCATCAATAAAATTTACACAAACACCCTCAGTCAGAGAAACCAAGTACTCTCAAAATAGAACTAGCTAAAGGAACACTTAAAAAGAGGTTTTAAGAGAACATTCTCCAGGGTCAAGACGCTATCTTCAGATTGGCTGGAATATGCCTAGAGTATTTATGGACATCTTTCTCTCTCCCTCTATCTCTATAAAGTAAGTTGAAATTGATGGTTCCCAAGCAGTAAAAGCATAAACAGAACAGAATGTGCAAGTCTAACTACTGAAACCCCAGGTAGCTTTACTGGGCTTCATGCAGGTTTGCAAGTATTTATGCTGACATACAAAGGAAGCCAGATCCAGTCACCTTCTGAAAAAAAAATCAGGTGGTTCACCTGTATTTTAGTATGAAAAAATTTACATAAGATGAGAAGAGATACTCCATTGAGACGTATAATGTTAGGTTGGTTAAAGTTACCCTGGTGATGATGCTATGGAGAACAGTGCTGCAGAGACAACAGCCATCTGTAACAGACAGTAATATAAGCTTTTTACATTTTTTTCTATAGGTATTGCAGCCTAGTTTTTGTATAACAATTTTCTCTCCTCCTTCCTGCATGCTTCAGGATTTCATGAGATTTTTTGCACCAGATCTGGTCAACCTCCATCTAGAAGCTACCAGTCAAAGCATCACTCTAGGTTTGAAGACTACCTACTGAAGGCATTCAGGAATCAGTGCGAAAATACTACTTCCCACACCAAAATTATTCAAAAAGAAAGAAATATGCATATATGTTATATGTAACAGTTTTATCACATAGGAAAATAACATTAAAATATATGTCAATGGTTTTAAGAAAACAGCAGTTAAAATACATAGTACACAAGGGGAAGTAGTTTCAAGGGAAGTGAAATCACATACACATATGCCAGCTTCAAACAGGAAAAAAGCCCCCCCCCTTTTTTTTTGTGAGAGGATTGGGTATATCTCACAGATGTCAAGGTCAAATCACCCAAATTTTGAGCTAACACAAACTATTATACCGATTTACACATATGTGTCATAATAAAGCATGTGATTTTAAACTCTTAACCACAGATTATGGACTGGCTTCCTGTGACTTTTTTAAACAAATGGTTAGAAGCCAGGATGAAAGAAAGCATATTTTGTGATCTGTTGTTCATATGAGAATGTTATCTTTAAGTGTCACAGCTTGCTACATAATGAGCTGAACAGAATATTTGAAGGGGTTAAGCTTTTAAAATGAGCTGGTTCAAGAAGGGGCACAATAACATCTTAATGCCTAACAAGTCAGTAAACACTGCACATACCTGAAGGCCTTACTGTTTGAGGTCTTTTTTTTTAAATAAGAGGTATAAATCTCAAAGCACTAATTTTAATGTCAGATTTGGTGTCATTGCTGTATAATTATCTAATGTCTAATATGTCCTTGTAAGGGACAAAATGTATCACATAATCACACCCCATAATTACAAAAATACATATAAACCCTATTAATATATGCACATACTTCAGTACAAAATACACCATTATAATCTTCTGTTAAGTGAACTTTGCTAAAAACTATAGGCAGCAAGGGGTCAAGATTAGTTATTTGTTACAAAGTTACACTCAGCACAGTGGGGCCTGATCTACACAGTGTTTCTCCAATATGTATATTAAATCAAAGATCAAACAGTAGTAATGTGTAGGCAAAGGCATTTAAAAAAAGGCTAATTCAGCTCTCCCCAAGCACAGGGAAGTTTGAGCAGCAAAGGATACGGGGACACAATGTGGCACATATACTGCTCCATTTCTCAGCATCTTTTCCTCTCCAAAAGCCCTTGGTGTGTTTTGAAAAACTTATTATTTGGAGTGAGGGATACCTGACTCACAGCTCATGCACTATGTCTTACCTTCAAAATACATCGGCATTGCATTCATGGCTGTACTGCAGCATCCTATATACCATTTTGTTCACTACCATACAACAAATGTATTTTATGTTTGCTCATACCAATGACATTGAAAGGCAAGGCACAAATTGACTGCAATAGAAATATAATTTTATAAGAAATTCTTTATAAAGTGGATCATAAGCTCCTAACTACAAAACTAAAAGGTACCAAGAAAGAGGCTGAGTTACTTAAACACTCTATAGTCAGTGTTTTTTCTGTCAATGAAAGGAATATATTTCAGCCATCAGAGATTAAAAAGAAATCTGTCTAATCCTGTAAAATAAACTGTTTTAAGTGTCAAGACTCTGCCCACTGAATCCTCTGATAATTTAATCCCATTGCTTTCAAATTCAAAATGGAATTTGAGCTACTGCTGCTCTGCTCTAAACAGCAGTGCTTCAAACAAAAGAGTAAAGGATATCAAGCAATTACAATAAATGAAGAAAAACATATCAACTACACCTACTTAGATATTTTTGTGCATTTACACCATGGACATTGCCAATCCTGAGCAGAAGTCAGCTGAGGAACTAAAAGCATCTGCTCTGCCAGAACAGCTCAAGTTCAGGAGTCAAAAAGCTTCCCTTGATACCTTCTCCCATAGCGGTCACTGACATTGCTTGGGCTACCTTAGTCTGGAGTATCAATAACCTCTTTATACTTCTCACAGCTCCTAGTCATTCTCTCAAAGATGATCCTCATATTTTCATTTTACTGCTTTCACAATGTATCAAGTACTTGCAATACTGGAAGAGGATTTCTGATTAGTTACTACAGTAGTTCTCATGCCATCTTCATGTCTTTTCAGGTCATCCGTTTCACAAATGCTAAAACCACCTGATGTTGCTTCCTAGGATAAAAACATGTCCATGTCTATTATCTTGGTCTAGAGATATCTGCACACTATATGGTCAACATTTTCCAATGATGGAACCTCCTCTTAAGCACCAAAATCAAATCAGGTTAATTCAGTGCAGAAAACCCTAAATACATATTTTAAAATCATGGATATTATGTCATTGAAAATAAGCCTTACTGGATTACATAAAACGGATGGCAGACCAAATTTAAGTATCTAAATTGGAAAATGTTGCTCTAAGTATGAACTTCTTAAATTGTAATGCTGAAGCAAGCTTTATAAAATGGCTATTTTGTCAATTACAGTAATGGCAGAGAATGAAAACCCTATCGAAAACCTATAAGTCCTTTAATATAAGAGAAACTTACAGGATTAGAAACAGTATTACCCTATATTTTACTTAATGAGCAGCTATTAACATAACAGAATAAATACAAATAACATGGAAGTGTAACAGAAAGAAGTAAGGTCTGACTCCCAGATTTGAAGCTCTTTGTATCATCCTAGGTTAAAGTGGGAAAGGCACAGCATGACACAGATTGGGACTAGGCTGCTGGCTCACAAAAAAAGGGTGATGCAATCCAAGTGTTCAGAATTATAGAATCATAGAATCATAGAATAGTTAGGGTTGGAAAGGATCTTAAGATCATCTAGTTCCACCCCCCCTGCCATGTGCAAGGACACCTCACACTAAACCATGTCACCCAAATTACCCAGTCATGACACTTTCATGGCCACTTCTTCCCTCTCCCAACTCCACGCTTATCACCTACGCCATTTTCGCCTAACTCCATCTCTGGTAATCACCAGGCTCTTCATGAGACTAGTGATGCTACTAGCTCAGCAGAAGATTAACCTGGGTAGAAAAGTCAGTTTTCTATGCAGTTAGTGAGTGGACCTGGCTCAGCAAATAGACCCATGATTCCTGAGCTAGCACTGGGAGAAGGTCAGATCATCAGAAATGGAGGAAGCTGACAGAGCAACAAAACATTCCTTTTCTTTGCCAGCTGTGAAACACCACACCAGCTCAGCTGCTCACAGAAGCAGAGCATTAGAGCTCTAGGAATGGGAACTGGTTCTGTACAGAGATGTTAACACCAGCAGTGATGTCCTCAGGTTCACCTCAACACCACTGATCTCTCTGTGTACAAAATCCTTCAGCCAGTTGAGAACACTGCAAAATCAAGGAAACCTCCAAAACTGCTTTAGTCAAGAAGCTTCATAGGATAATAAGCTTTTTCAGCAAAGTTTCTACGATTTTGAATTAACAATTCATTGTCACAAGTTTGTTTTGAGAAAAGAAGCCACCAGATAAATGGAAGGCAAGGGCAAAGCCACTCAGAAGCGTAGCAACTAACTGTGCACTTCTAAAACTGTACAAAATTCCCCCTTCCTTCTGTTGTGAAAACTTTATACTAGCAAACTGGCAATCATTCTGGTAAAGTCAAATGCATTCATGGACACATTTTACAAAAAGTGATATACTAAAAGCCTACACATATGGATACAACACAAATAATTAAAATTAGAGTAAAAAGCATCCTCCAGTCATACAGAAGTCTTGAGACAGTGACACTGTAATAACAACAACAACGACAGCAAACACTTAAACCAAGAATATTTACATCCTTAGCTATCTACATATTAAAAGAAATGCATATTCATATTCCCTCTGTGATGTCCCTCTGCTCTTCCAAAGTCAAAGGAGCTCTTTTCTAACTGGATACAATCTTTCTCACTATGATTTTCAACAGCTGTCTCTGCTGATTTCCAATCAAAGCTCATGATAACTGGCTTTGGCAACAGATTGTAGTTTCCCAGATGAGTAAGCAAACAACAATTTTTTTTTCCCTTCTTCCACAGAACTGGAGATGCATTTTGTGTCTTAAGAGGGAATTGATGAGTTCCATAATCTGGTCAACACCTCAAATACATTTAATGAGAGAACATAAGAGGTCTATGGTATTTGTATACTTCAAAATGTGGACAGCTACATGACAAAGATAAATGCCAGCCCAGGAAAAAAAAAATGGACCACAGCAATTTATAAGACCAGAAAATGAGAAACCTTTAGACAACAATTGATTTAGATTTGACTGAGAAACAGGCATACAAAGAACAAGTAAATTGACACATCATAAAAAATTCTTCGTTTGGGTTTATTCTAAAGTATTCTTTAAATGAGGGGAAAAAGCTCATCCTAACAACAATATTCACTGAAAGATGATATTGATTTAGTAGGCAGAGCCTGAGGGATGTCAAACCAGAAAATCACTATAATCAACTACAAAGGAAATTTATCATGGCAAAAAGGAAGTGGGTGGATGTGCAAAGCTCATGAAAGAAAAAGAAAAATACCATTGCCTGCTCTTAGATGCATTATTTAAAAACAAAACCAAAGTGAATGCTTAAATGATTCCTAAAGAGTAAATAAATATATAAGAAATATAATAGATAGATATCAAGAGAAAGTAATTAGGGTATAGGCTGCATTTTATTGAAAAGATATTGCAGAGTTCCATAAGCAAATGTGTCTTGCCAATGCGTTTAAAGACAAATTTTAGGTTGAAGATTAAAAATCTGAATACTTAAAAACATAACACATATCTCAGAAAGACTGCATAAAAAAGAGAAAATATATGCTCAACCCACAATTTTAATTTACTTTTCTGTAATGAAACAGAGGAGTGCTGAATAAAGTCCAGCAGAAGCCAGACTGTTGATAACTGACAAAGCAGACAACTTCAAACATCCTGACAAGAAAGATTCAGTTTATGTCTCAAATGTGTGGGTTTAAAATCATTTCATTCATCATTTGTTCCCAGTCTTGAATAGGAGAGGAGGAAGAGAGGAGATTAAATGGCAGGTGAATTGAATGTTTCTTTTGGTGATAGTAAAATCTACAGCACTGATGGAATGTGATTTAATCTAAACCAGAACAAACCACTTATATTCTTCTACAGAATATGTGTGTGACATAAGGCCTGAACTTTCAGTGCAATCTGGAAGCAGGAATGGCAACACACCCAGCTCAAAGCTGCACTTTACACTTTGAAAAAAGAATAAAATGTGGTTTATATTTTTGAACCCCCTGCTTTTTGTATGTTTGACTCAAGAATACTCCTCTGATGCAGGACAGTATGTAGTCAAGGGTGTAAAAACTTGAAAATGAGGCTAGAGCAGTTTAATGCAGAACAGTCAGAAAACTGTGCTAAACAATACTGTACCAGAAAAAAATAGTATAGAAGTTGCATAATTCCCATTCACCTCAATAGCCCTAAATTGTGCTACACTAAGTAGTAGGTGAGGTGTTAAAAAATATTAGACAGCTTGTGAGTGGGGGTAACTTTTACTATGGCTGCTGGAAGTGGCAGCCCACAGAGCCAACCCAAAAGCTAATCTTCATCTTATACCACCTGTCTTCATCAGCAATGGAAACTGAAAAACAAAAACATCTGTCCACCAGCCCCCAAATAAAATTTGGCTAGATGCAGCTTTAGGGCACTGGTCTTCCCTACTGTCTGTAAAGGGCATGTTTGACAGATTTAAATGGCAACTTCATGAGTACCTGGAGGCAGACAGAAAGTGGGATTCACCAATTTAAATAAAGCCATCTACATCTGTGTTATTTATCTTAGTAAGTTAACATACAAAGACTGCTAGGACATACTCAGTTGGCCTAGTTAGACATTTCCTTTAGGATGAGGTAAATTACACTGTAGATCCTTTTGAATGTTAATAGATTTTTATTTTCTATAAGCAAAGCTCAGGTGACTTGCTCAATGTATGTTTACATCTAATTGGATGATTCCTATTTGTTTTGCAAAGTGCCTAGAAGTGGATTCAAGAAGCCAGTAAATTGTGGATGCAATTAAGTTCACAAAACTATAGACTTCTAACTTATGCTTTCCTTTGTTGTTTGTTCTGACTTAATTTTTCTACCCTAAAGAAACAAAACCAGTTGGACTGGATCACAGAAAAGGTACATCTGCTCCCCATCTTCTAACAGTGATCAACAGTAAATATTCAGAGAAGAGTATAAGCATATACAGAAACATCTCCACGCACTTCCAGTCAATGCAATTTGCATTACAGACTTCTTTAGCTGGGTTGCTATTTTGTCCTGAAGCACAGATAACAACTTAGCCCTCGTAGGGTTTCAATAGCAATTGTCTGTTCAATGCTTCAGGCTAGTAAAACATTTGACAAGTGCCAAGTATCACTATTCAATGTGTTAAACTTGTATTAGAGATTTGATGATGAAATACTCAGATTTAATATGCCTATTACTTGTATGAGCACAAAATAATTCATCCAAAACTTGAAGTCTATTAGCTGCCAACCAGTGTACCAATTTACACGATTTTCTGATTAAAAGCACCCTGAAGACCACTGCAGTAATAATGAGGAGTTTCTTAAAGAACCCAAAGCAATATACTTATTTAAAAAATATCTATTATAACAGCAGTTTAGGCATAGTAGTTTCAGCTTTTATTTTTCAGACACACAAAACCTAAACATTTGTCTCTCTGGCAAAGTTACTTCTTTACAAATTTTCAGACCATCAGCTCCTTCCTTATAGGAAGGAGTTTCACCTTCCTATAATATACTGAGTTTATGTTAAAAGGAGGATAATTTACTCCATTTTGAATTATCTAGCACAAAGGGTCCTTGCAATAAATGCTATCACCCCTAACAGCTCTCCTTTTCTTTTCCTTTCCTCTTGGACCTAGCAAAACATTCTCCAAAACTCAGTATGCAAATATGTTAGCATGACAGAAAAAAGATTTTATTGGGATTAATATTCATAAAAAAAAAAAATAATCACCTAATCCTACATGACTAGCAGAAAAATAATATTGTGTTTACCAAAAAAAAAAAGCCCCACATCGTCCCCCCAAAAAAAAGTCAAATCAGTAACTTTCCATCAGGGAATATATACGATACCATACAACAATAAACAAAAAAATGCTCAGTGAATTCAAACGCTTTTCCTCCTTTGAAGATTAGAGCTGGAAGGGACCTGGAAGTCATAGTCTCTGAGGAGAATCAGTTATAATTGGTTATGCCAGCCTCACCTGACCATAAAGATTTCTGATGTCGGAGAAATCCACAACCTCCACAAGCAATCTACTTCCAATGCTTCATCCTCCTTATCACTAGCCAAAAATGTCTTTTTAATTTTCACTGTAAATCTAATATTTTTGCCCCATGCACTAGTAATAAGGAGAATAGACTATTTCCTTCTTTTGAGAAACCTATTGCGTCCTATCAAGGTGACTCTCAGAGTCTGACAGTAGAAAAACCAGCTGTTGAAAAGATGTGTATCCTTTTGAAAATCATTTATGAACCAATTTTCCATTAATAATTATTGCATATGAAGTAAAGCAAAGCTTATTTGCATTTTGCTCCTGTTAAGTCCTTTGTTATGCTGGCATTGCCAACATAAAATATTTAGAATGTGTTACTTATAGAGCCAATTATAATAATCAAGTGCGAAGAATTACATTACGAATCTTAAAATAATCTCTTATTGCATTTTAAGGGATCACCTACATTATGTCATGACTTCTTTAGCAATATTATAATTGCTGAGATATCAGAATACTTGTGTTTCAAATTATTCTCTGAACAATGTCTCCTCCTATCATATATTATGTTGTCTACATAAAGCAAAAAGTCAGATGGTCTTACAGATTCCCAAAATTACTGCAAAACAGGTTCTCATCTTACTTGAATAAATGGTATTAATGGAAGATGTAGAAGTAAATGACTGCATACAATTTCTATTTTGCCCCTGAAAAGCAAATTCTTTAGCAACCATTCAGAGGTTCAGCCACAAATTAGGGCTGAACGTACCACATGCAACTGAATTTACTGAGGAAATGTCTGTAGACAGCATTTAATTTTTCAGACTCAAGTTTGGGTGGGTAGAAAGTGCACAGCAGAGTTGACTCAAAAGTTACAAATAAACACTAGTTTATTTGTTCCAAATAATGAAGACAGAAGTAAGTGAAAGGTCCAGATAATTCATGATTAAAATCCTCTAAATAAAATCTTCCAGACAGCATTTGTTTGACACATAAACATTTAGCATTTCCAGGTATTTAAGTAATGTAACATTTACATGCATTTCGGTATTTGAGAGTACACAGTAGCCACCCAGACACTGTCATATTTAGACTTTGGTAAAGGTAATCCTTTGCCTTCTTACGCACAGGAATAAGGACAGAGAATGATCTAACCAACTGGAAAGGACAGGCAGTCACAGTGGTTTTAATCCTGATCTGAATCAGGTTTAACTTTGTAATGAAGACTAGTGTTATTGTAGCTAAAAGTCACTTGGTGAGCATCAGCAACTCAAGATGCCTAAACAAGGAAATTTAAGTGCCATTTTAGTTATCCAAACTTACTTCCATAGGAATGGCAGATAAGAAAGGGGCCTCCAGCTGCCCCATCATTCTTGACTGGAGCTAGGCTGGGTTTGCATGCTGTAGGATATCCAAAGTTGCACCAAACATTCACATTTAGGCATTACATTTGCCTTTCATGGGATATTCACGTCTAATTCTCAGTGCATATGGTATGAAAACCAGATTTCCTCGTTAGACATTAGAGAAAGACATATTCCTAGAGTGCTTTTATTTACCCTGCGGAGAGATCTCTATCTATGTGTTATATATGCATTTCTCTCTCTTAATACCCATACTGTGTGTGAACATACTCTCAGTGACTTTTATGAGAATCTCAGCATTTCCATACTTCATTCTAATATTGTAAAGCTAGATGCAAAACTGATGCTCATTCACTATGACATCAGGGATATACAACCTCTTAAGAGCAAAACTGACAATCCCTGGAGAGCTCTGCATGGCCAAGCCTTCATGAATGGACCTCCATTTTCACCATGCACAGAAAGCTTAGTTGACTTCAGACTTAATGAGTTCATATCAACTTGGTAACTTTGACCTCAGGGCAGGATTAATATGTATGGATAGAGAACATTTACAACTCTGCCTAAAGCTATCTCACTCGGATGCTCTGAATTGCCCTCTTGAGGATACTAGTTCTCTCCTCTGACTATATAGATAGCTTGGCATTCTAATTTAGGCATGAATAAGCTCCTTTTTAAAGCTTTGAATTATTTTTTGTGGAACTGCTGTAGCTTTGTCTAAGACACCTCATGACAGATTTAGGTCTGATGGAACCACATTAAATCAGAGTATTTCGGAGATATCTATTCATCCTCCAGGAGCTAAGAGTAGAATTCAGAAAGAGGAATTTTGGATCTGAACATATCAATGGCATTTCTTTAAATTCTCTAGATTTCACCAAGTCTTCTCTCTAACTCAGTGAAATTTTCTAATTTGACAGCTAGATCCATAAACCATCATGACCCAATGCTATCAACAGCCTAAGTGCAGTATCGAAGTTCAGTTCATTGAACCATCAAATAATATTCTCTTTGGGGCATTTTCTCCCCTTGAGGAGCACATGTAAGGCCTAGTTAGGATAATAATCATATATATATTGAGAAGCAAATGTGATCCATCGCACATTCAGCCTGTCAAAATGTATCAATTATTCAGTCAGAACTGTACGACTGCATGAATCATTTCAGTGTTCACCACAGAACACATCTGGAATAAGGTTTTGATGAAATAACTGAGTGGAAATTTTAAAATTTATTATTCTTCACTAAAATTTGAGGCATAAGTAGGGAAGGTGTAAGCAGGTATGTCAGGTTTAGGACTGCTTAGAAAGCTTTGGGTTTTTTTCTCTTTTTGCTGCTAATTTCTGTTCAATTCAAATAATGTTTCAGTTCTGCTGCAGGTTTCTCTCAGGAAATTAATTTCTTAGCTGGATGTCACCTAAGGACATCCAAATGAAACACCTAACATTTCTGATGCCTCTTTTCCTTCTAATGCTGTCTTACATCTTAACATTTCACATAACAACTGCAAGATTTTCATGGGAGATGACCTGACCTTATTACAAACTCTATAAAGTGCTGCACCATACTCTATGGCATTATATAAATAAAAGTAAGATAGCATCTCTGTTTGAGGATTTGTTTATGTTCTGAAAATCTTCTTTCACAGGACAATGTACTGTGCAAAAGTGAAGGTTTCGGCCAACAGGAAACAAGACTGGAAGAAGATTGATTTCCTCTGCTTTCAGCCCTTTTATAGGAGATAAAAAGAAAAAAGTTTTCTGTGTCTTGTTTTCTTTCTCTTTCTAATATCTCTTCCCCCAGCATTGGGGGTGAGGGCTAACGTTGTCTAGAAGCAGCTAATTGCAGGAGATATTTTCATGACAGGATGAGATACTAGACTATTAGACAGGATTCTTCCTTATCCGGTGCATATGCAAAGGAAAGTATTAAACAGAAGGCCTTTAAGACATATTAAGCCTGACAGTCGTTTTTCCTCTGGTGTGAGTTTGGCACACACGATTGCTATGAGACAATGATGTGGGCTGCAGCTTGCTCACATTTTAATGCCAGCTCGATCCTGACATTCTCCAGCATCTAGCGATTTTGAAGTGAGATATTTTAAAGAAGTTTTTCTTTTCCCTCAGTTTTCCAAATGAACTTACTAGAGTGTAAAGTGAGAGTTTATGATTCCAGAGAGAGATATACCATATAAACTAGCAGAGCATAAAAGCATCAGAGTAGGTTTTCCAGCACCCCCCAGTCCCTCAACTCTGAGCTGCAGGGACTATTTTCTAATCAAAAGCCCTCAAATTTTTCATTCTTTGCTACTCTTTTGATAACAGAAGGCCCACACAAACAGAAGCAAATAGAAACTCTATTCTGTTGCTCATGCAAGCCTATTCACAAAATGCCTCCCATAGGCTGCTTTCCACCAGCCCTGCTATTTCGTTTAATCCATTCCATCCTGAAGGATCAATTTAGGCAATTAGACAACAGATTTGGGCTCTGAGGGATAATTGGATGACTTGCATGCAATAAACTTCTTCCACGCTCTCTTCGCTTTTTTCTTTTGTTCTCTTTGCTCATCCCTTTGTTTCTGGTCATTAACTTTTTTAATCAATTTTGCAACACCCTTGCAGTTACAGCAAGATAGTAATGTGACCGAGCAGTGAGAACCTAAACACCTACATTGTGGCTCCTGCTGTTTCATGTCTCTTTAAATTGTTCTGATGTGATACCAAATGGAAGAGCAGCTGAATTTAGATGACAGGATGCAACAGTCAAGGCTTCATTCCTGTATCTGCAGCACTGCTGAAGTTACAGAGAGGGAATGAATGAGCTTAGATGTCTTTGCCTAATCTCAGGTGAAACCTGGAGGAAAAAAGTATTACAACAGAATTTAATTGCTTGTATTCTAGTGAAGTGTGCGTGAATTATATCATTGCCATGGAATTTACATTTCAGCAGTCCTTAATCTATGTCAGTAATTACCTTTCTTTTCCCCTTACCTTTTAACTTGTCTTCATCCCCACTCCTTGCCATCTCCAAGTCCCCATATGGGAGCTCTTTTTGCCTTGGACACACCACCTCATTATCAGTCTTAGTTCTCAGCCTGATGCTTCTAACTTTCATTTCCTCCTATTTTGACATGTTCCTTTCACATCTACCACTTCCCTCATGTCATCCTTCCAAATATTTATTTACTGTATAAAATTGTCTTCTTCTGCTTATACAATTTGAAACCTGTCTTAGCAGTTTTTCTTTCCTGTATGCTAGCACAGTTTTTCAGTGTGGGTACACAGTGGCTTAAAATCACATGCAAGTTTCAACATCTCACTCTAATATTACAGTATAATTCTCTTTTATAATAAATGTCAGTGAAATATTAATGATCACTGTGCTATCAACCATAAAAATAGCAATAAAGAAATAAAAATCCGATCTTGCACCACCTAGCTTAAATGTGTAGAGATTTTGTAAGCAACTGCTGAATGTGCAGAAGTCCTTTCCAGTGCTCATCTGTAAAGAATACATATATTGCAGCCACAGCTACTGAAACGTAGTTCAACCTGTAGGAGAGAAAGTTTTCCTCCTACATGCCCTCATTCAGTCTCATCAGCAAACAGACACAATGTCCTGCATACCTGCTCTGAAAAGCAGTTCAGATAAGAGAGGCATAACATAAAATTAGGACAAATGGCGCACAACCTTGTGAAATGCTGAAGGTTTCCTCTAAATAAAAAACACCCATCAAAAGCAAGTTCAAGCGCAAAACAATCTATTTCTCCTCCTACTAGAGAGATAGGTATTCAAGTGCTAGCCATCTTCAGATGAAAGTATGGGGGATTTTAAGATGAGATAAATATCTTACTGAGAAATAAATTGAAAAATACTTTTCAGAGTTCTTGTATGATTGGAGGGAGCATACAGCTCTGCTCTCCATATCTCCTCAGTAAAGAGCAGCTCTGAGTAGCTCAGGCAGAATGCTGGAGTATGCAACTGTTGAGTTGCTTCAGATAGTACTACTGTGCTCTGCAGAGAACATAAATCGGCAGAAGATGGAGTAATGAACTGAGGGTGAAATACGAAAAATATGATTAAGCTAAGCTCACAAAAGGAGGGACATTGCATTTGTCTTCAGAGGGGGAAAGAAAGGTAGTAAAGGTTTGTCTTTTCTATGGTGAGATGCGGTAGCATCTGAGCTATCTTTTGTCTTTTCAGCAGTCTAAACACTGTATCAGAGGTCTCAGCAGCTGCTAATTTAACCTGTATTGTGACTGAAGCACACACACCAAAATAATTTTTCCCCTCTTTCCTTAGCATCTCAAGGGGCACCCTCAAATAGGTACTACAGTTTTCAGCCACTTTATTATGTCTTTCTGCCCTAGACCCTAGTTCATCTAAGAAAACATGGAGGTAATAAAATAAAAGTTCAGGTTAAATACCAGGCAATTGTCTTCTCAAACAAGGGCTATAAAAGAAAAAGAGTAGGCTGTCTCTCCACATAAGGCTGGTGGACAAACCCCATTTCAAAGTGACTGAATGTGCACTACACAACTGATGGAACAAACCACAGTAGGAATCAATTCTATGTACAGAGGGAGTGAGACCAAGTGACTAACAAGGCCTTTTCTATAACTCTGTAGAAAATGGAAGAATATCACCAGGCACTTCTCACAAGCGTACAGGTGTTAACCTTGGCGCCCTGGCCACATTCCAGCTCAGGTAATTACCTTTTCCACTTAAATTCTCCTCCCGGACTCTCCTGACTTGTCTCCACTCCCCAGCCCTGATTTATATTCAATTAAACAGCAGCAGCGTTTCACTGCACAGGTGATTGCTTGTCAGTGCAGGAGGTGCTGAGGGGATCAGGAGATCAGCGTGGAGTGAAATGGTCGTTATATTGACTACAAGCTTCCCTTAAAGGTTACGAAGTTCTTTAGGGTCCTTGCAAATACACTACATGGATGAAAGACAACCCTGTATAAACCATCCTATGCTCCATCTGTTGTGGATGTTTAGGTTGTTGGGTTTTTTTACTTTTTGGTTTTTTTGAGGCTGGCTCCCTTTTATCACTGCAAGCTCAGCAGGCAGCTTCCTCCTCCTATCACCATCCTGCAGTGCTCCTCATCTACACAGAAGAAATGCTTCATTTCCCCCTTCCTCTCCTCCAGTGCAGCCCTTCAGCTCCACAGGAGGCACCTGTGTCTCCTGAGGCTCTGTTCCTGCAATGCCACAGCGCTCGCCATCTGCAAATTTTGGCTCATGAATGAATGTAGGTGAGCAGGACTTTGAGAAATGCTTGGAAGCCTTTGTTTCACAATTCCAACACAGTACAGTTCCCCTGGGAGTTATGATCTCTTTTTGTCCAGGAAATAGTGCAGATGAGCTGCAGAACCTCAGTGTTAAAACAGAAGTACTGAAAATCCTTTAGCAGAAGAGAAGCTGTCAGAGTCCCACGTGACAGCAATCCTGCCCGTGCAGGAGAACAAAACAATTCTCCACTGCAAAATAAGACCAATTGAAAAGCAAGAACTAAATATGTGTAACAAGCCTATGCAATCCAACACCACACACAACTCTGAGTTCTTTTTTAAAGGTACTTTAAGACACATCATTTTTGGTGGAGCTGAGTGTTGTATGCACAATAGAAAACCTGTGAAATAAATGAGAAAAGGCAGTTTCTTACGCTTCAAGAGGAATGAAGAGTTAGACTTTGTTCTCATATTTTCTCTTCAAGTTTTGCATAGCGTAGTGGCAAAAAAGACAACATATGTATTCAAAATAATTTCTGAGAAACAAGCCATGTACCTAAGTTTAACTCTGAAATATGGAAATACAACAGGTGATTTAAGAAAAAAGCCAGGTTTGGCAATCATTCTAGGAAAAGTTCAATGATAACAACGATCAATTATTTTTTAAGGAAATTCTTATTATTTGAAAAATGTCTTTTGATGCCTGAAGACTGAAAAATGTCTTTGATGCCTGAAGACACTGAAAATTTTTCTTCCTCACCTCCCCCCCACACTAGACTCTTCTCAGAGTTGCACAGTGATAGGGTGAGAGAAAATGAACACGAATTAGAGCACAGGAAATTCTGATAAGAGAAGCTTTTGGGTTTTTGGTTGGTTTTTTTTTTTTAGATAGCATGAAGCTAGTCAGACACTGGAACAGGCACTGAGGGAGCTGGGTGAAATCTCCATCCTCAGAGATATTCAGGATACAATTATAGCCCTGAGCAACCTGACCTGATCAAAACTGCTCTGAGCAGGGGGTTGGACTAGATGAGGTCTGCAAGTCACTTCCTCTGGAGTGGAGAAATTTTTAGAGAAGATTTTTGGGTTTTTTGTATGAATACATATAGACAAACATAAACATGCACACATAAAAATTCTGGCACAGCTAAACACATTCATGTATCCGCATCTCATTCTGCACAGGTGTATGTGCTCTACTGAATGTAGGGACACAGTCACACATAACATGCTACACAAATGATGGAGGTATCTGAGTCTGAGAAAGAATATTAAAAAACATAAGCATGAGCTCCAATAAAGCAATATTATTCCCGGCACGGAAGGCTATCTTGCTGTACCTATTTTCCTGTTAAATTCTGACATTTTAAGCTGCAGTAATTTTAACTGCATCAGAATACTGTAACTGATGAAAGCTAATGAAATTCAGTCTGTGTGAACTGTTCAATGTGGCTTAAGAGGACAAACAACAACTTAGCTCTGATCACCTAAGCAAGACTTTGAGGACATTTTTTGAAATTCTAATTAGACTGGATTAAAGAAAATGGCCACAAATAAGGAAAGAAAATGATGGCTCTGCACTAAATCAGTGTGTATGCACAGAACAGACATCAGTTGCATCCACTGAGTGTGACATGCTTTTCACGAGTGAAAGATGAGCGAAGAAAAATAAAGATCGTGACAGTTTTCCAGCCACCCACAGGAAAGGATCAGGGTACAGTCCAAACTACCTGGACTGCTTCAACCCACTATCTTCTGCTGGTGCTGAGTAACCAACCATTGGTGGTTTTAGCACAGTACCTGAATGGAAAGTTTCTTGGATATTACTTTACAGGGAGACCTTCCAAGAAGAAACAGGTTATGAATCTCAAAATAGTAACACAAATGCATTTTGGGACTAGAAATTACCACAGTATGATAGTATAAACAAAACTATTGATGAACAGCCCCACTAAAGTGAATGGAGCAATTTCTTTTAATTGTACATCCTTTCACAAAATGCCTTTGAATAAATTCCCATAATTGCTTTTTGTCATGATCCTCTAAAGATTTAGATAAAAAAACATTACCTACAGCACTGTTTTAATTCCAAGTTATAGATGAACTACAAAGGCCTAACTTAGTGACTGTGCAATCTTACTGACCGCACCAACTCTCTTAATTTTCCTCTATCATCTCGTTAATGTTTTTGCGTCACTTGTCATACATAAAACCATACATATCCACAATTTTTAATATGTTTATTTGAGAACTTATGCTCAATCAGAGAGATTGAAAAAAAAGCATTAGTAAAAGCAAATGCATGGAAAATTGCTTCCACAAAAAAGAAGCCTCTGTCTTAAGCACAGTTTTAAAAGAGTTGGATCAATTAGCAACCTATGAATGTTAGAAACATCTTAACAATGTCTCAAAGATGAAAGAGAGTATCGCAGAATGAGTAAAGGGGGAAAAAATTAGATTATGTCTTCAGTCATAATGACTCAAAGCCCAGAATGTGGTCTCCAAATCAGTAGGTTTTGATGAAATATTACGGAAAATTATTATTGATGAAAAATGAATAAGTTCTTTTTGATTTTAGCAACCTTTAAATCACACTTTGCTAATTAAAATAGCTTCAATTCATCCCCCCATTCCTTGATGGGCATTTAGGGATCCTTAGAAATGGATGGGTTAATTTGACAACATTTTAGCAAATATGCATAGAGTTTATCTTAAACAAGCAGACACAGCACAGTTAAGATTATGCACAAAATAATACATAGCTAAACTTTATCTAGCTTTTTATTTTTTCCCTCTTTTTTTTTTTTAAATTTTTTTAACACTGTATCTACTAACAAAATTACAAAGTAATGACAGGTAACTTCTGTTTGTTTCCTCCGCAGCATACGATACCCAGTAATATATACTACAACTATTAATGAGCCATGAACTATGTCTTGAGAAATAAAAACCGATGCTATTATTTTCTGTCTGTCTCCTTTGTTTGCCAGGTCAGAGCCCTTTTAGGACAACTGGCTTGTTACTGAAGGTACTGCAATCTTCTGCAAATAAATTTCCTTCCCAAAGATAAGTGGAAATGAAGTCTGAGGGACACTGAAGTTGTACAGATTCTAATTACTTTTTAAAATGATGGTAGTAGAAATTCTGCATTCTCTTTTCATCCTGGTTTATACTGTGCTTCCATTAAAGGGAAACCTAGGAATGAGTGAAGGCTGTAATGAAGACTGAATTGTTGCACACAGAAAACATTTCATTATAGAACACGATGCAACTCAGGTGTAGCATGCATTATTGCTGCAAACTATGCACAAAAATTAAAATGAAGAAAAATCTGCTCCTTTGTTTTTTCTTTCATAAATTCTTATATCACCGCCTAAACTCCAGGCAGATTAAATTACCTCTCCATTACAAATATGTGATCTATTTGCTGCAATAACATTTCAATATATCCATCATGTAAGAAAGACTTCTATGAGTGCATCAGATTGAAAAGCTACTTAAATGTCACTAGTTTTTAAGGAATAAAAAAAAATAAAATCATGTTAAGCAGATAAGTTTGATGTAAGAACAACATTTTTCTGAAGTACATAATCATATAAAATTGGTCATGCAAGAAACCTTTTAATGTCTCACATCATTTCTTTGAGCCTTAAGGAACAAGATTTCAAACACCATATAAACCAATTCTTTAACTATATGCTATGAAGTACAAGCCTGCAGTAATATGCACCGTTTTCTGAGTGACGAGTAGAAAAGCATTGGTTTTCAACTTCCCAACCAAGAACAAACTGAAATGAGATCTTTTGGCAATTTCTCAATTTCCAGGGTTGCCGATGTGGTATGTTTCATAAGCACTCATTCAATGGGTTTACAAGATGCTAAAAGGAATTAACCACTAACCCCAACGTATATGTAGTGAAGTTATTTTCCTTCTTAAAATTTATTGCAGAGGATTCCTTCCCACAATTAGACTCCACCACTTCCGCCAGTAACAAACTACTTCGGCTGTAAGCAGGATGCTTTTTAAGTCACATAAACAAACAAGACTGGCCATAAGGATGAACAATGCAGTTAAATAAAGTTTGTCTCCTCTGCAAAGGAGATTTCATTCATAAAAAAATGAACAGAACAGAATCCCTTCAAATGCTCCAACATTAGAGGGACATAAATAAATTTAAAAAAAAAATAAATAATTTTTACTTTTCAACCATTAAATCTACATTAATTTCAAAGTCTAACTTAAAATTATATATTTAGCGTTAGCAAGCAGAAACACAAGATTCAGTGAACGCATAGCACTCCCTCCGAGGCCTGTGCACCCCTCTCCTATAAGAAACCTCTAAAATGAAAAACCCTCAGCTCTTTAAGTGCTTGGAGAGGAGGAGCCGAATCCTTCACCAAAGACGAACAGATGGGTTGACTGGAGGGACATAAAAGAAAGAGGAATCATAAATTTATATTTTATTTAGAAAAAGCCACATTCAGTGGCAAAAAAAAATTAAATTGATTAAATTATGGTATTCAAGTGCTGCATAACATCAGTTCATAATCCAAATTTTGGTTAGCAGACTAGCAAAGAACAGATTTTAATAGTTTACACTGGTAGGATCAAAGCACTTCATTTAATGAATGGGAGAGCCTTTGCTTTTTCAGCTTTGTGTACGCAAATATTCCTCATAATTTTCTCAGGATGAAGAACTTGAAATTGTGTTGATGGCATTAGTGAAAAATAAAGATGTGCATGTTACACACACAGCTGGTTTTTGGACTGCAGTCACAAACCATACAATAACAATTCTATGTCTGAGACATTGCTTTTTCTAGTTTTTACATCATGTTTTGTTTCATACTTGGATATATAATTTAAGTCTCCTTTTTTCTTTTCTTTTTTTTTTTTTTTTTTTTGTTCTTTAATTAAATGTTGCCTTCTAACATCTGAAAAAAAAAGGTAAAAGTCGTGCTCTTTTTTTCTCCAAGCAACAAAATGCCCAGCTGATCTAGATGCGTGTGCAAATTGCACAAATACAGAAATTAAAAATATTATACACAACTCAGTTACAATGTATTTAAAATCCTAATACATATTATACCCCTACAGATTTTGATCTACTCTTTGTAAGTATAGCCTTTCATCATAAACAGTAGCTGCACTTAAAGAATTAAAGATCACACACCTGAACAGATACTCCTAATTTCCAGCAAAGGGAACTTTGTTGGGAGTTATTCAGCATAGGGGCACTAAGGGCAGGTCCAGGCAGACCCCACTTCATTCCCTTGTTTTGTAAGCCAGAGCGGGAAGTTCATCTTTCTCTTATCTTTCTATGCATTTTCCCACTGCAACCACTTGTAGAGGTACTAAATCGGGCTGCTTTTGTAAAAACAAACAAATAGCTGTCAGACTTCAGATTACACAGCAAGCTGACTGGAAGAGAGAGGAAGCAAAACCACCAGGGTTTAAGTGAGGCTGCGGCTGTGGTAAATGAAAAAAGACATGGTTCTCACAACAGTATCAGTGCTTGGTATCTATTCAGAAAGAAACGAGGGCTTTCAAGTAATTAAAATGGAAGACCTGAATAGAGTTAACTGAAAGTCTGCTATTTATTCCACCAAGTGGTAACCTAAACAGGAGAGTGCAATTGCATACTTTCACAATAGGGAGCCTACATAAATCCTCATGAATTTATATTAAAACTTGTCTTATATTTTATCAAGATGGAAGAACAAAAGAAAACAACCAACCTAAGATACTAAAATGCCAATGCTAATAGTGTCTATTGGGTTCTAAATCTATGGGTCTATGAGAGACCCAGCTAATTTTTAGGCAGTCCTGGGGACAAGGATTACTGGCTTATAGGATGAAGGGTAGAGGAACAAAAAAACCCAATGAGTTAGAGCTAAAGTAAAATTAAACCCCATAAAGAGTCTCATAGAGGCTCTAACTAATCCTTCTCCAGGTTATCACATACAAAGGAGAAAAGATACCATAACTACTTCCAAGTATTATTTTCAGTTTTACATGTTAGAGATCTGCAAATAGTTTATTAACCCACTGCTCCCCAGCTGCTTGTCTCGGAAAGTCTGTCTGATTGTCTCATAACGGCATATGTGCTGTTCTCTAGGCCAGGGAAGTCCCTCCAGAAGCTAAATTCTCACAGGAATGAAGCTTTGTTATGCCACAAAATGGTGACAGTCATTGGAAGATAATAATTTAAACCAAATTACTATTGATTTCTGAAATGTTACTGATTATTTAAGAAGCATGGAAAACAAACAAGTCCCTGCTCTGAAATGCTTGCAACCTAATGGAGTATTTACAACATTATTTATCCATAAGAGCAGCATCCCTGGTAGCATGTCACCTGTAGGGCTCTGACAGCAGAGGGTGATGAAGAATGAAGAACAAGGGATCCAGGCATAGGGAAACAATTCGACACCAGTGAAGAAAACAGAGGTAGGAGGGAAGAGCTTATTCATAATCTTACTCAGTCTAGGTTGTTAGCCTTCTGCACAGCTCTGCAGGTTTTAACACTGGTTAGATGTTTTTCAGTGCAATGGCCCTTCCCTTCACAAAAGTGCTTAAGACCCTGAGTAGTAATTCCTATCTCCATCTCTGGTGGGCCTGGAAGTAAGCTCAGATTCCTATGAGACAGACTTAAGAACCCTTTTGTGACTGACACTACTAATAAAGAAGTTTAATATAGCTGCACAAGTGCTTTGGTTTTTTAACAAATATTTATGCAGGCATGGCAATATATTATTTTATAGTTTTCATGACCTGTTCTGCTATTGCTCAGAATTATTTTACACACACTAGAAAAACAGGGTCTGCTTATTTAACTTTTTACATATATCTATATTATATTAGAGTGCTTCTTTCTAGCTTCTGGGATTCATTACTCTTGTGCCAATTTAGGCACAAAGATACTATTGACTGAATAGAAGCTAACGTCTTAATAAAATGTTCTCCTTTTTTTTTTTGGAAGAGCAGCAGCAAAGTATAGCAAAGTATGTGGTCTAGCCTTAAAAAGAGCATCTTGCCTCTTTGCAGCAAACAGATGACAGTTAAAGCAAGTGGGGTTATTTTCAGTTCCCAAATATTCCTTTGACATAACTTGATTTCACTTCTGATAGAAAAGAAGCCAGTACATAAAGGTCTCCCTTCTAAAATGAACATTTTTTCTTTTTAATGGCAAAATGCATGCAAAAAGCATATGATTATGGTATTTATGTTTCCATTAAAATGTCCTCAGCAAGCTGGAGGAGTCTAACCTACTATTTTCAAGCTATTTAGATTTACAGCAGCACAGTGCCTATTTTATTTCAATTATATTTCAGGACAATGCACTCTTGGTGGGAAATGATTACGGAGTGACAGCCAGTAAACGTCCATTAGGAGTTGTCTTTCTACATGCTGCTTAGCTATGGATGTCAGGTGATTGCTATAAACCCCTGTTGTATAGCATCATTGTCATCTATATCAAAAACACTACTGATCAGTCATGCAGCATCTCTTCTGTACAACAGAAAACATGCTAGAGACATTTTTCAGCTAAGCTAAAAGCTTTATTCAGAAGAACACAGTTCTTGAGACACTTCTTTCCTGAACTGTAAAATAAACATAGATTATACATTCCACCTCGATTTCATTCCATTGATGCCTAACATTAGAAGTGAAAAACTTCTTAGCAGCCTGTCTCTGTAAGCTATCAATACATAGGATGGAGCTAACGCTGTAAGGGCAGATGACATATGCAGGTATACTAACCACCAGTATTTACTGCTGGAGCTTCATTTCCTCTGAGCAATAAACTCCTCTGTTAAAAAAAGGGAATCTGCTTTAATTCTCCAGGATCAAGAACAAAAAAAAAATTTTCTCTGTGCGTGTGTGCGCTACTGGAGAGACTTACTAGGGTAACGAATATAAATTATTTCAAGATTAACAGGAGCTACTCACATGCATGGACTATGTAGGAAGCCCAAAATAAAGATCCTCCCATATTTCACCTACATATTTAACAGACACTATCACAGAAAAACCAAACCAAACAAACACCCCCCCAAACCACACCAATACCCACCGAAGGTTTAGCTCTGACACAACATAAATCTGCATTAAAGCAATTATAAAACAGATTCAAGTCCTGTAAGGGTATTTTTGAGTAAAATTTGCTATTTAGAAGTGTGAGGTTTTAAACAGCCATTGTTGGTAAAATGGGTAAAGGAATGTCACTTACACACAAACAGATGTGCGATTTTCCAAAGTGTAAGTTAACATCTCTTTCTTGTTTGCTGCATTTTGTCATTATAGAATCCAGTTTCTACTACATGCGAACATAAAATACATCCAAGAAGCAGAATGAAGAAACAGGCCTGTTTTTAACACTGGTTTAAAGTTAGGTTATAAAATACTTGGAGGATCTCTCCCTGACAACTTGACAGTACCATCATTTGCTGAAGCACTATAATAGTTATCCTCATAATATCCTTAAATTTGCAAAAATTAAATAAAATTGTCCATTATTCTGATGAACAGTTTACATACTTCTCCTCCTCTTTGTTACCATTCATATGCCATGACACAGTTAAACTTACATCAGTTGGTGGCCTGTGTTGATGAAAATAAGAGAGAGGTTGAAGAAATATTAAAGAAAAACAAACTCTGACAAGGCCTCACACACAGGCACAGTAATTCTCTTGCAAGTTAAGGAAAAAATTGTCATAAGTGCTCAGCAATGGTATGCAAACTATTACGGGACATTTTGTTATAGGCTTCTTTGTAAGAGACTTTTAAATAACCTTTTGGACATACTTAAATGTCAAATTTTGTTTGGCACTAAGCACCAAACTTTAATAGAAATAACATTTCCCATATAAACAATGCTGCTTTTAATATGAACGTGCTAAAGATTTGAGACAGCCTGGCTGTTACCAGCTCCTGGCAGTTCAGCACAAGGGTAATGCTCTGTGAGTGATTTCCCTTCCCATCCACAAAAGCTGGGAGCGACTGTTTCAATTTAGGTAACTTCTGAAACCTCCAGAGGAAGGGAAAGGATAGCAGGGCAAAGGGGAAAACCACACTGGAAATAATGTTTACCACAGGTGAACATTAATATAAACAATACTTTAAGGATGCAGAGCTGCAACCAACTGTTGGACAGCAAGAAACAAGTCGCAGCGCGCAAAGGGTGAGGAACCAGGTATCCTACAGCTGGGGAGACAACACAGTTAACAAGCACCTCAGGCCACAACTATTTTTTAAAATGATGCTCAGATGATACTTTCTTAATACATCTAAGATAAAGCCTGTAAAACACAGGGCAGCCTTGGGAAGATGGCTTAGCCATGATCCAGGCTCTCCAGCTGACCATTACATATGTTCAAGCTCACAGGCGTACTTCACACACCTCAAGGAAGACTGAAAACTGCTCCATCACACCTGTTTTATCATCTCTTCTGTGCCCAAATAGGTGATCATTAAGTTCCCTTCCAACCCAAATCATTCTATGATTCTATGACATGCTCTGTCAGCAGTCAGTCTGAATTCTGGAGAGTAAAATTTGAACCTGAAATTGTGCAAGCAGCTGCAAAGTTCCCCCAAAGCTCTCCTGGAGCTGGATTCACCAGCTCCACAGTTTGGCTGTTTAAATAAAGGTGTGAGGACACAGGAAGAAAACCCTACACATCAGACCCTTGAACAGGTATCTCACATTTACAGCAATTAACAATCTTTTTCCAACTTAAATTGCCTATTTCTTTCCAGATATTTCTTGCTGAATGTGTCTCCCTTTTATCACTGGACAGGGGGGCTTTTCTTGCCTGTTCTAGTCCTTGACTTGCATCTTCTCTCTCTGCTCACAGAGAGAAGTGTGATCCAGCTGTGAGAGATGGACTCTTCTGTGCTCCAGTAGCAGCCTGAAAGCGCAAAACTACCACACTGCTCTTCAGTCCTGCCCATGTGATTAACATCACATTCCCCCAGTACTCCATTATCTTCAGTTCGACTCACTCTCTCCCGGCTCTTTTATCAGCAATCACACAGAGTTAGCTAGGTCACGCAGGTCTTATATTTCACCGTGCCAGGTTTGCATCAAAGAACTTTTTTTTTGTTGATCTGACATTGGTGCCATTCAACTCCAGCATGAAACACTGCCTTTGGTCTAACAAAACCAGCCGTGAAAGTCACCACGTGGCAATCATATCCAACCAAGCCATCTTGATTTCCAAAGGTACAAAAGTGCTTAATGTCAGGCACCAGGGCATACCAGCACCAGTCAATATAAGGCTAAGGAAAAGAAAAGATGAAGCTGTTGTCTTTTAAAATAATTTTGCTTTCTTCACTGAAATTATGTAGTTATCCACAAAATATGTTATTTTTATTCAATATGGAAACTGGACCTTTTACATACTGCAAAACAAGAGAACAACATGATTGAGAAAATAAAAAGGCAGGTGTGCTACTGAATTTTAGTGAAAATTTATGCATTTCACAATGCAACTGAGATTTCCTTATTTGTCATGTTAGAAGGTATATTTTTACCCATATTACACAAATGAGCTTTTCAAAATTGATCTAGTGGAGGGTTAAATACACTACTGTTGGTCCTCAATTAAAAAGAGTTTTAGACAACTGAACTCTGCATGACCACAACTTTTCATAAGACCAAATACAAATGACTCCATTACTATCTAGAAAAGAATATGCAAGATGAATGCCAGTCCTCCTGTACAGCTATACAGATCTTAAATACAGCAACCAAAGACGCTGCTCTACTGGTTTAACTGGAAGTCCAGTATTTTTCTCATGGAAAGAATGGGATATAAAACAAAACAATGAACGATTTTACTATGAGTTAAATTAATAACCTCTGAATGAGTCAACGATACCTCCTGCACTAGGATTTTAATGTTAATTTTTGTGAAGCTGAGAAAATGCAGAACTACAAGTTCATAGATGTAAGCCAAGAAAACAGATGTATTTTCATTGTTAAAGTACAAAAAAACCTGTGAATTTTGCCTTTGGTTATTTCTACTTTATGTGAGTTTATATGCCTTCAGGTTTTCAAATGAACTCAAAATTCTGTCAACAGAAACTATAATTTTGCCCAATTTCAGCAAAAAACCCAAGCATGACACAGTTCAGAAAGTGTAGCCACATGAAGAATATAACTTAGAAGCTAAAGCCTGAGAAAAGAAAGTAATTCATGAGTCAAGCTTAGAGTTTGCTCACTTAGTCTGTATTTAATCAAAATACTCAACCTGTTAGACTGAAGCTCAGGACTACAATAGTACTAGAATCCAGGTAAGTTTTCATCCACTTTTGCTATAACAAGAACTTTCCAGAGATTTTGTAACTGCCGTGAATAGGTTGGCAGTGTTGTTTTCCACAACCAAATCAGTTAGAGTTCTAATAAATAAAGCAGATGATGTTACAATTTGGATTTAATTTAAATGGTAGCAAAGAGTGACTCCAAAATTCCTGAAGAATAAGAAGAAAAGCAGTTGCTCTGCAGAAAATAACTTTCGTGTCCCATTCTGTTAGAGTTTGATTTGTGTAAGTTCAATACTTTTCTACATAAAGGCTTTTAAAAAGCCATTAATAAAAAAGCAGTTCTGACTTTCCACTTGATGTACAGTCATCTCCCATGACAAAAGCATTACAAGGGTAGATTTTGAAAGAGCATATTGATTGATGTTTGGTGCCTACCTGTCTACAGGTGAAGACTTTGAATTCCGTGGTTTCTTTACTTGGGCATACAAAGCTTCCACCGTCTCCCCTTCCCTTGGGCTCTGTGGTCGAGTGGTCAGCATTATTGTGCCGCTGTTTGAGGAAGAGTCATAGGAAGCAATCCCAGCATACATTGGATCCACATCACAGCCAAATGTCCGGTTAAAATCCTGTATCTCTGCATAGTCACGTTCCCGAGCTTGTCTCTCTCGAAATTCTCGAGTTTTTGCTTGAATTCTGAAAAATTAAAGGCAGGCTGAATCTAATGTTCCCCCCCCCCCCCCCCCCCCAATAATTTGAAAGCAGCAGTTAGCAGGCACTTTTGGTAGCCTGTCTTAATAAAAACCACTGAAGTGTTTCCAGTTTCAGTTTGTCATGGAGTCTCAGGTTTATGTTGGCTAAGGAAGCTTGGATTGAAGCAACACTGGTCTTTAAGGACAAAGTCTGATTATTCACCTCTGTTTCATTACTAAGTTAAACAATGACTAACCGTAGCTGTTGGCAAACAGAGTTTACCTGTTGTTTCATGCATTTTAGTATGCCTGTGCTATTACTTGACCTATCTGACAATGGCTAAACAGCATTCATATTGCCTTGTACTCCATCAAAACCTATCAGAATTAATGCCTGTATTTAGATAGGAATTGTAATGTACTTTCTTGGCCCAATATTACAGAAATCATACTTATTTTGGAACTGAAAAACTGAATAGGGATAGATACACATGTATATTTATGTACGCATACATGCAGCAAACAGCAGAAGTAGATTCTTGTGTGAATCATTTAAAACGTGCATGTTTTGTTTAAAATGCATACAAACTGAATCTGGCATCTCTCAAAAGTAGGCAGTTTCTTCTCATAAAGCAACAACGTGTGCCTTATGTTAAAGTTACAAATGAAAGGTGATGCAGGGGTTTTGTATCTAGGTATGCTTCTTTAGCTGTATAATAGTAAGCAACAAATAAAACCAGATGACATTTAGGAGCCTGACAAACACAAATTGAGTGCTGGTCATAATTTCAAAAGCACACAAAGCTATTACTAAAATTTAATCTGGGCTTCAAAGTTTCTTTGTCATTTTAGAAAATTTGATGTATCACACACACATGCACAGCGAACTGAAAAAAACCCCAACCCCCCCAATATTGTCTCCCCAGAACAATTTAATGCTCTGTCATTACTGCAAAATGAAGCACTCAGATGTCTCCTCCCTTCCATTAGTAAAATGTGCTCTTTCTTCATCTAATACAGACATGGCTACACAGTGTGATAGCATCCATCCATTCAGACTACATCTCTGTGCACCTCTGTTACATGACATTTCCAAAGAGCTTGCTCACCAACTTTGAACAAGAACAGACTACTCTAAGCCTTGTCTCTTTTGAAAATAGAAAAGCCTTAAAGTAACTTTGACATTTTCAGAAATTCTAAACTTAGTCCCATTCAAGATTAATCTTTGCAAAAAGTAAAGAGGATACACAAAGGGTGGGATTCAGCCTGTAGATAAAGCCATCAGAATTTAGGTGCCTGCAGGAGGGGAGGCCATGCCAACTACATGTGCAGGCGCCCTTTACAGTCTAGGGAGCTGTAAGTCAGCAGATTCCAGAATCACACAGCCGCCATGTTAGTTGGTGTGTCCTAGCATGAGATGAGTCACTCTATAGACCCTTTTAATGCTGTTTAGGTCTTCCTTGGGAGCTTGGATACCCAGTCTTGATTCAGCTGCTCAGATATAAGCAGCTAGGGACACCTGACATCCCAGGGTAATCCTGATGGAGCTCCAGCTGCTGGGCAAGAAGGACCCCTGTAGGTCTTTGTCACATCTGCCAGGCCCATGCTGACATCTCAGAGGTTGTGATGACTAAATGACAAAAGACATCTGTGTTCAAGGATGTGAATTCAGCCCTGAGCTGGCACATAAACATCTAAATTTAAGCGTCTTCATCAGACTGAGTCCCAGGCAAATTGTTCTTTCTATACTAACAAAGATCATCGTAACAAAAGAAAGGTATAGAAGACGTGACAGACTCCTTTTTCCCTCCCAAATCCTGCAAGTATTGACCAAGGATACTGATCTAGGATACAACTGACTGGTTGAATTCCCTTCAACAGTCAGTACCATCTACACTGACAGCTCAGTGATTCATTTACAAGCTCTAAGTTATACCTGAGCATGATTTCTCTTTTTATGTTTGCTACCACTAACTTGTGCACCACTCTTATCATACTCAGTCACAGTGGAAAGAAAAACAGACACATACACGCACAAAAAAAGGCAAACAGAAGAAATCTAAGGAAGTTTAACTTAAACATAAATTTTTAATTTTGCAACTTTGCAAATAAAAAAATATTTTATTTACTGGTTGCTTTTTATTTCAACAGGGAAAAATGGAAATAAAAACTGTAACACTGTTCAGCTTACAGCATGTTCCTCAGCAATTTCAGCACATCAAACTGGAACTTCTTTTGTTTAATTTACAGTGAAGAAGGACTTAATTTTAAATCCAAACCCCATTTCAAGATCAAACTTGTTTCTGCATCCTTATTTTTAAAATAAAAATGTAACTTTTACATTGTCCTATATTCCAAAGTTGTAATTCAGAAATGTTACAACCTTAACCACTTGGAAGGTATCTATGCAGAAAGAAGAGGCCTGAAAATGTCCTGTGGCTGTCGGTTCCTCTCTCTGCAGGTTTCACTTCCAATTTGTAGTTCTGTTGTCACAGTTTAACCTCAGCTGGTAACTAAGTACCATGTAGCTGATTAATCACTCCCCCCACTCGCATTCGGATGGGGAGCTGAATCAGAAAAAAGGTAAAACCACGGACTGAGAAAAGAACACTTTAATAATTGAAATAAAGTATACTAGTACTAGTACTAATTGTAATGAAAAGGAAGATAATGAAAAGACAAAGAGAAATAGAAGTCAAGACAAAACCAAGTGATGCACAGTACAGTTGCTCGCTACCCGCTGACTGATACTCAGCCCATCCCCAGGCAGCAATCGGCCCTTCTTGGCCAACTCCCCCCAGTTTATATGTGGAGCATGACACCATATTGTATGGAATATCTATTGGGTCACTTAGAGTCAGCTGTCCTGGTTGTGCCCCCTCACAGCTTCTTGTGCCCCTCCAGCCTTCTTGCCAGCAGGGCATGAGAAGTTGAAAAGTCCTTGACTTAGTATACATGCTACTTAGCATCAACAAAACACATCAGAGTGTTATCAACATTATTCTCATACTAAATTCAAAATACAGCACTGCACTAGCTACTAGGAAGAAAACGGACTCTATCACAGCCGAAACCAAAACACCTGTATTAATTACAGGTGGAGGATTGCATTTTTCTGTTACTTGTCCTCTGAATGGGACAAGCAAAGGAAATCAGAAATTTCCTAGACATTGGTAGATTAAATTTTAATTTCAATAGACAATGTATCATCAAATACTGGAACACTGACTGACACTAATTAAGGAAAAAAAAAAATTCATGTATTTTAGATAACCAAAACTTCAGAGTATGAAATCTGATGGTATAGCAATAACATGGCACAGAGTAATTCAGTCAGAAGAAAACATTATCATCTGAAGTCCTTATAAAACTGAATTACCTGGTGGTAATTGGTGATTTGGTCTCAGTGCTACATTGACAGCTATGAGAGATGCCAGTGAACTTATCTAACTACTGACCATCACATCACCTTCCACAGGTGTAGACAGGAGTATCCCTCATTTCATGCTTACCAATTTTTCTCATGCATCTACTTTCAGCTATTTAATATGTTTGGATGCAGCAACATTTGCAAGAAGAACAGTAAGATTTTTCTGTGCATGGTTCAATGAGAACTACCTATTACTGTTCAAGTAGGAAAGAACTGATTGTTGAAGTGTTATGCAAGTAATTATGTTCAGATCCACCAGGAAAATTTTTGGAATATTTTCCACAATTGCTAATACAGTGTGTTAATACACACATGTAGTAGCAAAAAACAGAATCTAAACACATTATAAATCTTCATGTTAATTAAAACCAAAGTACTCAGTAACCATTTGCAGTAAGTAACATTTAACAAAGAATAACTCTAAAGCGAAACTTATATCTGACTGTACTGACACTCAAGATATTCTGATTTTCTTCCTTTAATTATTTTTCATGCTTTAAGTTTAAACCACACAATATGTGCAAGTCTTATAACTTTCACAATCCAAAAGTATGGGTATTCTGACTGCTTAAAATATTCATCAATATTGTTTAAAATACAGCTTTGTTATTGCTGTCTCCAGGACACACTGCATTTAAACATTATATCTCCAAACCCAAAGGAACCAAATGACCAGGGAAAAATACATAGGCATATTCTTGAAAAGAATAATAGCTATCAATCTGACGAATACTGCATTATCCCTTTTGCAATTATATTAGTTTTTAACTCTGAACATATTTTCATACAAGAACCTAAACTTAATGCGATGTTATTTTTGTGTTGACTCTCTTCTTTGTGCGGGTGTGTATATTCATGATATGGCTCAAACTATTTGTTAGCATATACTGCATTAAGTATGCATATGGGAAATGCCAGTGCAGACTACTGTGGGAAAGATTAACATGATTACAGAAACAGCACAGACAAGAACATGGAATTTGCTCTATACTTCAGTCATAATCAGCAATGATTCCACTATTGAAATCTGGAGAAGTGTTTGACCACAGTGCTTTGGTTTTACAATGGAGATACGTGTATTAAGCTGTCTTGACTGAATTGTATTTTTTCATGACATGGCACAATAAAAATGCATGTCTGAAATTTCAGATTAACTAATTTTGAGGATTTATGGCCTTCCTCAGATTTTGTGTGGGTTTAACAATAACAATAATAATGCTTAGCATTCACATAGCTCTTTTCATCTTCAAAGAATTTTGCAAAAACGTCTAAACAATTTTGCAATGTTTAAATGAAACTGAACTTCTGAAAATACAAAAGCTATCCCAAGAAGTTTCTAAATCCTTTTTGCTGAAGTGTTAATACTTAAAATGTCAACAATGTACTGTCATGCTTTTGAAACTCAAATTATAATGTTCAGTAAAGTATAAACTATCCTTATGCATTTGTGTGCCATTCAATTCAAAAGCTAATGATAACTGCTTCAAATGACAATATTGTTAGCTGCAGAACTTCCTATAATTGTTAGAAGAGCTTTTCATTGCAAGCTAATCCAGTAATGATAGGCATACTCATCCTATAGCAATTCCTTTGCACATGAAATGGTCACAAAAGTAATGGAAAACCTTATGTGCTGCTGTCCCCAGCAAACAGCAGCCACCTCATTCCCTTCTTCAAAACACTGTGAGATTCAGCTTTCAGATGAAGGCAACTACCATTTTAGACATATAAATGTAGGTGTCAACATATGTTTTGGACTCCCAGAAGAACTGGTCAAGATTCAGTCACATCAGGCAGCTGTCCACAGGGTATAGAGAGCAGTTCAGTTGAACATTTGTAACATGGCCATTTTAAGGTGAAGCTAAACCTTTTTCCAGGCTCTACCAACTATGTCAAGTCCCCCTCCTTTGGCCAAAAAGGGCAATAAGCCATGTAGTTCTTATGTGGATCCTGAGTGGTCAACCCCACCCTGAGCTGTCTACACAGCAGCTCTGTCTGAGCTAAACTTTAAACTTTTTCCAGCAGCAGAAAATTTAAATCTTTGGTGCTGGCAGAGCTGTTGCGAGTAAAAGTGAATAAGCAAAGTTGGCAAAGAAGAGAAACAACCCTAATTTCATGTAGTGTTAGGAGTGAAATTGTAAACATATTCCCAGTCCCTTGGGAGCTTCATTCTCCTTTGTCAGAATTTTTCATATTAGTAATTTAGATCCTTGCAAAAAGTCACCTACTTATTTTAATTGATGAACACAACATGGAAAGGATATTCATGGCTTATAGATTATATTTGCCATTCCAATGGCAACAGTGTCCTCCCCTAAGAGCTGAAACAAAGTTGGCTGCTGCTTCTGGTGCACAATTGCTTGGTCAATTCAATTAATCCTGCTGCTGCTGCCAGGATTCAGCTATTGCCCAAGTGATAATCCACAACCTCATCTTTTCCACTGAGGCTCACTCATTTACAAAATCAGTATTGAATGCTTGTAGTTCCACATATGTGAGATGGCTGACAATGTTTATTAAGGATAGAAACAGCATTGTGTAAGGACAGAAGATAAATGACAAGCCATTCACCACTGCCAGTTCTCAGTTTTTCTGCCATCAGACTGGCATGCTCTGGGATGATGGATTGAAAACAGACAAAAACAATGACACGTTTATAAAGCCAGCCAGCTTGTTTAAGTTAGCCAGACAGGGTGAACACATTCAGTCCAATTTTTGCCAGATATTGTTTCTTATAAAAGAGGTCAGAAGGTGCATTGGCCAGTAGCCAAACCTTGACAAATTTGTTCCCTCCTCCTTTGCTAGTGAAAAATACCTTGCAGGCACAGTGCACCAACAACTAAGCCAGGTCTTGCTGTTCCTCCTCCCCCTCTCCTTGACTGCCTTCAGGGCTTTAATGGCCCTTTTTCTAATTTTTGGCAATCAAGTCAATATGGGAGTTTGTCCTCTCCTGCATTTTATTTTGACCTTTGCCTGGGTCCAAGCAGATTTTTTCTGACAACTACTTTTCTAATGAGGGTACCTTGATTATAGGCATTATTGTGATTTCCCTCTGAACCAGCATATGACACTCAGCTTTTCTTATCATGATTAGACCTAGTCCATTATCCCAGTTATAACCACCTCTCCACAAAGCCATCTGCTTTCCTGGGAAAATCATTCTAAAGAATCACTGTGAGCAATGGATAATTGTGGGCATCAACAACAGTAGCTTACAAAAAAGGATGACTCCTCTTCCTCATTTCATGCAAAACTTTGGCATATTATAAAAAAAAAAAAAAAAGGTAATGCTACTATGTAAATATCTATATTTTTAATTGAAAGGCTGGAGACCAGCCTTTTCCCAATCGTTAAAAGAAAAATATTAATATTTCTGCCTCATCTCCTGTGTATATATATGTGTGGCCTGCTGGCTGAAATACAACTGTCTTCTGATCTCAGACACATGAAGAAACACATACAAAATGTGGCCAGTTTGCTATGGATAAGCACAAGCATACAGGGACAAGATAAGAAAGGCACAATCTGAAAGAAAAGTAGCAAGGAGCTTTAAAGAAAACAATAAATCATTGCGTAATTGCATTAGCAGTAAAAGGAAGAGCAAAGAAAAGGTCGCTCCCCTGCTCAGTAGTGAGGGAATGATATTGACAAATGATGCTGAAGAGACCTAAGGCTTAATGGTCTTTTTTCTTTGCATCTGTCTTTGTTGATTGCAAGCAGGTGGCCAGTGCAATTGATAACTGCCACCAATAACACAAAGATCCCCAATCTATCAGCAAAAGAAGTAGCAAGAAACTAGTTAAGCTAGTTGAATTTCATCCAACACACACAATTGTCTGAGGTTGTTTCAGATCTTTTTCTGTAACCAGGAGAACTTGTTAAGGGCAGCTGAAATACTGGAAAGAAGAAAAAGTCAAACATCCCTCAGAGGAGAAGAAAAATTACACTCATCAGTTTAACTTCAATCCCCTTTGAAACAAACTACTAGTAAGCACAGAGAAGATAATGGGATGAGCAGTAGCCACATAGATTTATGAAAAACATACGGTCAAGTCAGTCAGATCTCCTTCTACAACACACAATAAATGGCCAAGTAAACAGAGCAGAAACAGTACATTCCAGGCTAAGAAAAACAGCTACAGGACGGATGCAACAGGTTGAACCAGGCACTTCCTACTGAGTATCTAGGGAGTAGCTCTCAGTAATTCATAGTCATGATAGATGGATGGATCAAGACATTTTCTACAAAGATCTCTCTCTGAATTTACCCAGGGTTTTGCTACTGAATCTGCAGAAAACTCCGGAGGAAAGGATTAACATTTCAAATGTTCTTGAAAAATAGAGTAGTCTTCAAAAATAAAATTAACTTCAATAACAGCAACTGGAAAGTAATTTACACAGTTGGAATAATTAAGTACAAAATTAAAAGTAGGGGGAAAATCTATAAGTTGCTTTTTCAAGAATGGATCTGGATGTTCTACTGGATAACAAATACCTACAAGCCAGCAATGTCAAGCTGTTGGGGAAAAGAAAAAGACAGTGGGGACATAACAACAGTCTCCTGATACATTAGGAGGAAAAGAATGTTTTCCCCCTCTAATGTAAGTACTAAGTATTTAAACTGAAACAAGAATAACTGAGACTAGATACTGTGGGCAGGGGATCTTTCGAATGAAATGTAGCAGAAAAGATTGCTAAGGGAAGTTGTAGTGTGTATGTCATTGTGAACTGAAAAAAAAGGAAGATGAAAAAAACATCTTTCAGGAATGACATACCCAGGCAATCCTACCTTGGAAAAGTGATGTGATCTTTCTTCTAGATCTATAATTTGACACCTACATAGAAATTTTACACACATATATTTCTTATATCTTGGTTCTACAACAACAGAGAAGCATAATGGGGACTACACATATAAAAAGAAGAAAAAAAGGCAAAAAAAAAAAAGCTGCTCACCACCTTGAAATTAAAGAAATGCATCTACATAATCAGTCAGTCTTAATTTTCTTTCTCCTTCAACAATCACAGCCTATCTGCCAATTAGACTATGTGATAGTACTTACTGTCTCTCTGAAGTTCCCCTCCCCTCAAATCCCACATGCAGAAGAGATGCATGAGAATTTCAAAAACTTTTAATGAGCACAACCCAGGAGGGCTGTAGTTAAAAAAAAAGGGGGGAGGGGGGAGGGATAAAGGCGAGAAAGTGATTGCTGTAAGTGCTCTAATACATTAAGAAGAGAATAACATGCTCATTTTATGAGAAGTTATATTAAAGAAGGCATCAAAATACAAATGAAGATGTAAAGAAATTAAAAAATACAGGAGAGAAAGTAAATAATATGCATATAAGCAGGTGAAGTGCAAACACCAATTTGAAACCAAGTTATATCGATGAAACTAAAGAAGGCATTCTAACCTGGTGGAATCTCTCATGTATCTCACCTCTACCTTTCCTTATTCCCTGACTTTCTTGATATTTCCTTTGTTTTTCCAAAGTGAATATATATACCCCTAGCAAAGTACCTGCTTTGTTGGATCTTGGAGTAAACAAGTGAAAATACTTTCTTATTTGGTTTAAAAACCTGTAAATTACCACCTTACATTCCAATCAAGCTTTTAAGCTACTTTGTTGTTAACCGTCTGCATCATTTCAGGGCTGAGGGTATGTGCTCTGATTTTTCTTAAGGATATGTTTCAACCAAAGGTAAATGTATGAGGTATTCAGGAGGTATAGGTCCTCCTGCTTTCAAAACAAACACTATCATGACTTAAATTTTCTCTCCTTACATTCATGTCTGATCCAAGGGTCAGTCACCCCAGCAGCGGAGGATCACCCAGATGGGTCTGTTATCCTGCAGGGGAACCATGTTGCATCAAAGAACATCATTGCTGTCTGTAAGCAAAATGGAATCTAGTTTTTCTTTTGCATTACGAAACTGTCCAGAAGAACTGATATTTACACCTATGCCAACAGATCTGTCCTGGGTTCAGGACAAGATCCCTGATTGTTAGATTAATTTAGCTGTAATCTCCTACTAACTAGAGAGGAAGAACATAATGAGATTCAGCTACTGCTGATACATGACTTGGGAGGGCTCCTGCTTCCATCCCACTTCACTTTCAGAGCACTGGTTTCTGCTCTCATAAGATCTTTCTTAGACCATTTCTTCACCTATTTTTTTTTAATTCCAACTGGAGAACAATGCCGGAAAGCAGCATTGGTGGGTAACATATGAATTCTGCAGTTAGATATGCAAGAAGCAACTGTTCCTGTATGAGCAAGAAATGAAAGACAGAAGCTATATACCAAATATATACCAATACCATATATCAAATGGTACCATATATATATATATGGTATACCACATGTCAAACCAGTCATTCCCAGATACTGCAGGAAGTAACTGGAGGTCCAGCTACAATACTGTCATCAGTTGGCTGAGCTGAGCATATCCAGCATATCCAGCATATCCAGCATAGATGCGACTTTAGCTGAAGTCAAGTAACAAAATTCTGAAGTCAGGTAGGAAATTCTGCTGCTAGCTCTATTTCAGGTCTATTATTCTGTTTCTAGACTACTATGCATAAAGTAGCCTAATCCTGAAATTGCAAAATGAAACAGTTTGAAGTGACAAAAATATACAGTGAAAAACCTCACAACAAAGCAATGGATTATGTGGATCACATGCACTGAAGCTGAAAGAAAAGAAAAAGAAAAAACCTTCTACCGATAGAGAATATAGCTCATAAATCAGTATCTTTGCTCAAGACTCAAAAAAATAGCACCCACAACACCTCTTGGGATTTATTTCTAAAACCTTGCTGGGTCACTGTACTGAGTGAGAGCGTAAATATACAGCATGGCCAGAGACAAAGCCAGGTTTCCTATAACTCATTACAAGGTTTGTTATAGTAACTAGTTACAAAACAAAGGTTCCAGTTGTGGTCTGGAGCGGGAAGCTATCTGCCTGATGTGAATATATCATTCGTTGTCATTCTGATTAGCCAAATACCTGCTGCTGCATCTAAGAAAGGAAAAAAGGTGGGTTTCGTGCTTTGCCTTACTGTTAGACCCTTGTAGTGCAGTCTGGAAAATCAATGGGTTTTCAGGTCTGTTCCAACTTTTAACCTATTGTTCTGGTTAGAGAGTTTATTTCCCAGATTTTGGTGACAAACTCAGCAACAGTAAGTTCAGTTTGTTAATAATTATGGTATACATTTTTTAATTCTTAAGCAAGTATTTGCTACAGCAACTCTACAACTAACAGCATAGTTTACGTGACATCAGGGGACATACTACTGCCTTATTCTAAAGTTCTTGGCATTCTAAAGTGAACTACAACATACCAGTGCTCTTACTTAGAACTGAAATTTCTAAGACAGCACAGAACTCACATGATCTGCAAGACACCTTAACCAAATCTGTAGCTCAGAATATTATAAAGACCACGTAAATTATAATTCTAAATATACTGCAAGGGAGTTGGCTGGACCTTGCCGTGTACAAAATTTCAATGTCTTGAATCACTTTAAAGGAGTAATAGAGAAAATACACTCTGTCTTACAATCCTTATACTGACAAGATGTAGATAGAGAATGTGAGGAGCCTTTTAAAAAAACTGCTTCAGCAACTATTACTCCACAAAAGCTTCAATTTACATCTCTCCCGAAGCCAGTATTTTTATGAAGTAGAACTGGTCTGAAATGTTTTTCCAAAGCTCAGTACTGTCATGCCTCATTTCTGTGTTCTCTTACAAAAATTATTGCCATTGATTTGTTTTCACGTCCTGCACCCACATCCATTATGTGAAAACCACTGCCAAAAACAATGCTACAAATCTCAGTGAAACTGGAATATCCCTTGACAAGCAGACCCCATCTCAAAATAAGTGAGAATGAGAAACACATTGCTCGATTTTCTGTTTCACAGAGGAATTCTTTTCTTTCCTCTCCTATGGACTGGGAAGGGGGTGGAAGTTTTATCAGAAAAAGTTTTACACAAATCACTTTAGAAAATATTTGTATTCTGAATGTTTGCAGTAATAATGAATTTAAAGGTAATAGTTCTTGTAAAAGCTGTTAAGTGGCATCAAAATACAGCTGCAGCAAAACTAAACCTGAACCTTTGTGTTTGTTTTAAAGGCACAGATAGCACGCTATACAAGAAACAAAATTCCTCTCCTTATCACAGTATGTTGTCTTTTTACCTAAAAGTAAGATGAAACTACTTGATGAAAATATTTTGCTTCAGGGGAAAAAAGTTGGGGTTTTCCAATAAAAATATTATGGTCTCACTGGGAAATCTGGAAAGACACCAAGAGTGTCCTGCTGTTCAGCCCCCTACTCCATCTGATGCTTTAACAGTTCCAGATGGCCTTTACTACAGGATGACCTCCCCTATATTCTTTTATTATGACCTTTGGGTCACAAATTATCTATAGGATGCTGCTGTCATTCTGTAAGACTCTGTTGTACTCTTTCATCTAAAGAATAAAGATGCTTAACATTAAAACTCATCTTTCTTAGGCTGACCTTCCAATTGATGGTCAAAACAGACAGTTATTCCAATCAATGTCATTGCTAGAGAAAATCTGTTTCATTTTCTCGCAACACTGACATTAAGAAACTAAGGCATGGCTTTAAATCGGATCACTTTTTGCAATTCTACTTGGCTAGAGAGCATAACATTGTACTCATTCAAAATATCAAAAATATTGCTGTAACAGCTTTGATGAATTACATTGATTAGAAGGACGTGATAGGCTTGTTTTCTGTAAGTTACTGATGTGGTTTTCATGTAAACTTCATTGATAGGAGGTAATAAAACTTTATGTAGCTTTTATTAATTATTTATCTTTCGCTATCATCATAAATGGAACATGCAGAACTTGCATAGGAAAATATAATAAATAGACCCAATGTACTAAATAAAGTAACAAGGTTAATTTCTTTCCTGCTGTCAGTAAATTCATGTTAGCAGTCTCTCGTCAGCTTGACATCAATTAATGATTTTAATTCCAGACTCTTGTCACAGTACTCACCACCCTTTCATCTAATTAAAATGAATGATGCATGATGAAGGGAAAACACAAGACTTCTGTTCTTGTTGTAACATTTCTATTCATTAGTATACTTTTAACAACAAAGAACTTGTGGCTTTAATGGTGCTAGAGAAAGATGAAGAGAAGTTTATTATATGTTGGAGATGAAGACCCTTATACCCTTAGGTAACACAGAATACAGGAAGCATTTTACGGAATGACTGAATCCTTCAGGAAAAAAAAAAAGAAAATCAGCGTTATTTTAGCTACTAATGAACAGACAGAATGTTTCACTCTAAATTAGGAAAAAAAAAATCATTACCTGAAAAACACCCCCGGAAATCGTAGCCTTGTTTACATTCACACAAAAAATGCTGTCAGCCTATCAACTGATCTCAGAAAGTAAGATCAAATCTGTCAATACCAAGACAAATGCCTCATCCACCTCTCTCAGATGGCACCTCTGCAAGACCCAGATCTTCTGTCAGCTCTCTCACTCTGCACAGCTGCACCAGTATCGCCTCCTCCCTCTAACCACTAACAGCAACTCCCCAGTCCCCATTAGGAACAGAGATTTCCCATGGTCAATGGCAGAGCATTAAGATGCACTCTGCCATGAAGAGCCCTGCCAAGGTGTCCAGCCTGGCACTCCATGGCAGGGAACTCTGCAACCCTGCCCAGGGAGCTCCTCTAGCAGCCCTATGACACCCCAGCGCCAGCACTGGTGACATCTGCACAGACACTTATACCAGTAACAGAGGAATGATGTAAATTGAATTCCCTTTGCAGTCTAAAGGAAAAAAAGGTTTTGTTTTCCAAAACAGAAAGTGGGGACACTAGCCAAGCAAGAGGTTTCTTTTCCTGTGATATCTACATATATATACATGGGAAGCATGGTATTGCTTTGCTATGCATTAATTGCCTTCCAACAAATATAGGAGACACTGGATTATACCACTGCTTTTTCAGAGCAGAGGAAGCCCCTGGCTCCAAAAGCCCCCATCTGACCACTCCATCATCATCTGTCACAGTGCTTCCACCACTTTTATTCCCTTTCCAAAGGTTTTTCCTTATCTTCTCAAGACTGATCCTAACAACACAGGTGTTTAAGCACCCGATTTTGCACCAATTTCAGTGAAAGTTGATTGGATTACAATAAATAAGATTTAAACACTTTTATGGTAACCAAGAGACTGAACAGTAGCTAAGCCCTCAAACAAGAATATTAACCAAACAGAGGAAATATCCTGTAGATCTTTGGAGAGCAGAAAGTGCCTCTAGAGGCAGATTAAAGCATAAGTGCTATTCACTTACAGTTGGGACCACATACTCTGAATCATAAGATGTCATTAGAATTGCAGTTTTCACCTTTTTAAGCATTACCCAGCAGTGAACCACACTGGACACAGCTGAATTTCCTGAAAACTTCACAAAGAAGTATGTTTATTTAATTCCTGTGTTATCTACTACCCAGGTAGAAAGAGTAAAGTTGTTTGGGTTTGCGTGAGGAAGTCAGTTCAAGGCTGAAGACAGCATGGCAAAGAAAGGCTTCAAGTTAGAACATATATAAGCCAGCTGTCACCTGGCAATGGAACAGAGCTAACTGAATTCAGGTCTTACTTGACTTTCTTGAGACTGCAGTACAATCACTTTCTTAGGAGACAAAAAGCCAAGTTCAGACAAATTATTGCTTAGTTTTGCCTTAAGGTTTTGATTGGTGCCATTGCTGAGGAGAAGCACACTTTCTGTCAGCACATCAGAGCCCATCTGGGTTTTCAGATCAGTGCTTGGCAGATACCCAAGCATAATGCAAGCAAACATTTTTTTCTGGAGTAAACCAGCGTTGAATAGTGACATGGGGACAGTGTCCTATGGCCTTCGATGAACTGTTAATCCGTCATTTGGAGAATTTACAAATAGCAAGCATTTTACAGAAATTTTGGTAAGATTGGTGGGTGATCTCCTCAGATGACTCTCTTGATTATCCCAGTACTCTATTTATTTCATTGATAACTGTCTGTATTTTCAACTAGGTAATTTAATTTTCTGTTCAAAATTACTTTTTGTCAGTAAATATGTACTACAGGCAGCTTAAGAGATATGCTCCTTAATAAGAAATTATTATTAATAATATATTTCTAAAAGGCAATTTTATACATTTTAATCATGGTAAATTGAAGAACATTAATTTTCTTATTTGTTTCATAATCAATATGAAAACTACTTTTAAGATTTTAAATTAAATACTATTGTAAGCACAATACTATTAAAATTATCAAGCCAAAGAATAGTAATTCCATAAAATTGTGGGCATGATTGATTTTTTAATGGACTGCTCAGTTGTTCTCTGACCCCCTAAGGATTTTTTTCTCCTAGCCTCTCATACACAGTAAATTCATTAAATCCAACCTATTTCCCCAAAGTATTGCATCATTATAGAGGTATATAGCATCAAATACCAAGTATAATAGAGAAAGTGAATTCTACTTCTAAAAAGACTGAGGAAGAAAAACCCACAGAAAACAAAGATAAAATAGCAGCCACTATGAATCAACACTGACAGTAATATTTTACTCAACTCCTAGTAAGCATTTTGAGGGATTGTTCAGTTAATTTACAAGAGTACTCATCATTAATAGCATGTTTCTAACATCATTCTTTTACAGGATCAAAAGGAAACTCTCTGCAATCTAACTACAAAATATTTAGCCTCTATGGACCAAATCAACATCTGATTTTTTTCAGAAACATAAGTAAGCAGCTCACACATTTGGTTGCTATTTTATTGTCTTTTATTAGTTGTACATGCCACTACTGCAAAGAACTTGCATTCTTTTATAGACATAACACAAAGGAAAGCAAATACACAGGGAAAGAGGAAGAGGAAGACCCTTGTTATGGTAACATCAAGGTGTTATGAAGTTCTAGAACATGCAGTTTCTGCAGTTTCACTGAACACATAAAATTGTTTTTTATGACACACGAGGAGCAAGATTCCAGGAAGGATTCGAATTGGTTAGCATAACTTGATGGACAGGGATTAGGAATTTTCTCCATGCATTGGGGGCTGTACAAATAATGTCATGGTTCTACCTTGGTACCCAGTGTGACTATTGCAACCTCTTTTACATCACCACATGGACAGTCTATACTCTCACCATTCTTACTGAGAAAGACAGAGAGACAAAGAGAGAGAATGGAGAGAGAAAACATTACTAACTCAAATCTGAAGTCTTTCTTCTTTGAATAAATGTATGTGGCTGATTTTCTGGGGACCTAAGGATACTAAGAAACCCTCAGTGCTGGGCAAGCTTGATTCAGCAGAGCATCTTAAGCCAGGGATTGGCATTGTGCACATGTAGCTGACCCTTCCCTGTCCTGAGCCAGCTGGAGTGACAGAGGCATCTTTCAATGGCTCTGCACCTGGCATGAGTTCATCCACAAAGTGGCTGGTCTGCCCATGCATAAAGGAAGTTGACTGCACAAACATCCTCATATCCTAAGTCACTTATTTCCTTCAGTTTCAGTATCCCCCTTTATCATTTAACCTCTAAGAACTGCTTTTAAAAACAGGAACAGATTTAAAGATCCTGCTTCATTTTTGTTAAAAAAGATAAAATAAAAACCAATCAGGTAAGTAAAAAACAACCAAGCGCCGTGATCCAGCCATCCACTACTGTCAGAATGGATTAAAGACAGACATTAATAAATTTTTACAGCAATTTATGCTAGTTAAAGAGTTAATTTTTCCCATAATGAAATTCAAACAGATGGTCACAAGTGATAGTTTCTGCAGTTTAACAAGTTACTGTTGATCATCATTAACTAATAAACACTAACAAATAAGATAATAACTAATAATCTTCATTAACTAATAATAGCCCACCTTAACTGTAACATAAATCACTCAACTTTAGAAGAACTGAAAGCAAACCATTTTAGGTTTAACTGAGGACACTACACAAGAATTACTGTGGCTCTGCTATTCCAGTGAGCTGTTTGAGTGATGAAGCCATCACTTATAAACTTCTGTTCTTGACTGCAGAAGACCAAGATGCAGAGATGATGGCTAAAGAGATCATTATGACTAACTAGTCACGCCCTCTGTACAAGGACAACAAAATTGCCCTCCATAGTTCCTGCACCATAGTTCCTGCATCAATCCTCAATTTATGGCTGAGCTATAGCATAATTTTTAGATAAATCATTTGAATTCCTAGTTCACTTTCACTGCTAAATGTGTCTGAATCTATTTACCACTCAGCATTCAAACTTTGAAACCCTTTAGTTTGTCCCCTTACTGAAGAGACGTCTACTAAAAGTGGTCTTCTCTCCACACACATTCCTGAGTATCAGTTAATTTCTGACTTAAGCTTTCCAAAATTTTGATCAAATTGATGTAAGAGATATGGATAAGAGAGTCTATGCCCCAGATATCTAGGGCTGCAAGAGACAGAATGAAAAGTAGCTTAGAAATACTGAGAAAATCATGTGACATATACATTATATAGAGTTTTAATGTTAAGAGAAGCTGACAAGGAAAAATAGAGGTACTCACCACTCATTTTTACAATTAGCAGTTTAATATACATATTCCATAACAGACTGCATGACACATAAACAGACTGAACTCCAGTGACAAATATACTGGTAAGTATAATTTTTAGGGCTTTTTTCTAAAGATATAAATGGAAAAACTAGATATGCAAGACTTTCAAGAATAATACAAAACAAACTTCATTCTATATAAATATTTGTATTCTGAAAACCTCAATAAAATCAGTTATTGAATATATAGAGAAAACATTTAATTACTTCAGTCTCCTCAATAACGAAAGGAGGTCTGGGTCTGTAAAAGATGCTAAATTCAGCCAAAGAAGCTGTTTATACTAATGTTCAAAATAAATCCAGCTTTGTCTTGTTATTAAAAGTATATAAACATACCAACATTTGGGAATTTTCATCAATGAAAACTGAACTTGAGTTATTTAATTTAAAAAAACCAAACTCTCTCTATCAAGGTTTAAGCAAATACTGAAGTCTACCTCTCCTGTTCTTGCTTCATTCGTATTCTCTCCTCTTCTGAAGTAAGAGCTTCCTGCACTTTTATTTTACCAGTTTTCTCACTCTTGTCATCTTTGCGATGTTTGCCAAACCTGTTAATAACACACAAAAAAGAAGCTAACTTGTGAAATGAACAAAACTGTATTTTTCTTTTCCTATGACAGAGTCCTCCAAGAAGGACTGCTTAGAAACAAGGAAGGGTAAATGCAAAGACCTCAGAATCTCAATCTTTAATATCTTCTGGCTGCTTTGGGTTTATTTTGTGTAGGGTTGGTTTGGTTTTTTTTCTAATTTATTTTTATTTCACTCCTCTTAAAATTTTATAGAATGAATGCCTCATGTAAGAACAGAAAAAAACCCAAACCAACAGGAATACATTCTGGGTTTTTTGCCAGCACTTTGGGGTCACTATTCTGAAATACACAGTCAAACAATGTTTGAGAAGTTACTTAACACTCTCACTGACAAAGAACACAACTCAATTTTACACTAAGTAAAGGCTTCACATATGAACTGCAAGAGAGACAACACTGTATGTCTGACATCTGCCTGGAGCGCAGCGTCACCCTCCACCCCCACCCTGCAAGAGCAGTTTCACCACACAGTGGACGCCATCCAAGAATGCAAATTTATCCTTTTTCGGCACCAGGTTCTTTAAAAACTTTATTACTCATCTCTCTTTTCTGCCCTGGGTGTTCCAGCGCAAAGAGGGTAAGTGGAGAAATGGAGCTGGCTGGGGTCTCCCAGACAGAGCGGGATCCTGCCAACCCAATGTTTGCCCTTTTCACGTCTCCTCTTCCCCTCTACCAGCTACATTTCAAGTATTTCAAGTTTCTTCCATATTTGCACATTCCACTGTTTTCTTTTAAAATTTCAGTTTGGCATTTCAGATACTCAGTTATTATTAGGACAGTATTGCATGTGTTCCTTAGACATTTCAGGCCTATTGTGAAAGGAATGACTTTTATATAGAGCAAACTAAACAAACACTTAAACATAGCTCTTAAATGCATCTACAGTTTAGATGACAATTTTCTATTTAAGGCAAAGTATCTATTAAACAGTATCTTATTGTAATACCTACCTATTAAATGTGGGATCATTTCTCATACCAAAAGAAGCAAGAATTTTAGTCTTTTTAATCAAATACTCAGGTGATAGCAGACTGACAGTTGTGGCATTTCATGCTCAGGTCCACATCAAAAGGAAAATAAAAGCACTGAAATGTGCAAAGCCCAGCAATGGTGCAGACAGGACAACCCAAATGCTCACAAACAGTAAAATAAACCACAAAGTTCTTTAAACTTTCTTCTGACCCATGAATGCAAACTTTTAAAAATATTTACAGTCCACTAGGCATTTATAATATTTTCCCATTTATTCCCATTGATTCTAGTACAAAGCTGTTGGGTGGATTAAAGACATACCACACAGTAAACCTGCAGAATGATTAACTTCTTGCCACTCAATCAAAAGATATTATTATACTTCATAACCATGTTTATAGCTCTTCAGACAGCTATTTAAAAAAACAGCTCCACAAAAAAACAGCATAGGAACATGTACACAAACTTAAGTGTGTGGCTGTTCTCCACAGTTCCCAGATTGCTGATTTCCAAAGCAATTCAGGCATCTGATAGCTAAAATTGCTCATTAATAATCATCTGAAAAGGGAGAGGCAGAGGACATGATAGGGTTAAGAAACACACATAAAGTTAAGTCTCTAATTTTATAATTTGTTACACATAAAACTGACATACTTAAAATTAGTGACTAGAAACACCAGCATATATCTTTTAAAACATCCAGCTATTTATTAGAGAGTAGTCAAAACCGTTATCAAAACATTTACATATATGACGTGAGAGATTCAAATCAAGTTCTGGATGCTGTACACCAGACAAGAGAATGGTTAATTTAAAATAGCCCTAAATCCTCTAGCCAAGAGAGGAGGTTTAGCAGAAAAACAGTGGAACTGAGCCATTTTACCCTGAAACACAGAGAGTCCCAGGGGTGGCAGGGATCTGACTGATGGAACACACAGAGCATAGTGAGGAGACACACAACATATGTGGTACTGCAGCACAGCGTCTCTGGGATGGCCGTGTTTGCTTCTGTCTCCTGTCCTTCCTTGACCCATTCAAAATGTCAGGCAAAGCAAAGGAACCAAATTCTGGAGTAGCCAGTTTATTTTTGGAAAAAAGAACAAGTGGTTAAAAGATCAGGAAAAAAAAAAAAAAAAAAAGATGACATTAAATGAGTACCTATTAGGTTTTGGCAGCAAAACAGAATTTCCACCACCATAAATCAATTCATTGCAAGTATGAACAGAAATATATTGAAATCAATACCTTATTAAAAAAAAAAAAGTACACAGGAAATTTCTAATAATCCTTGTAAGCAATCTAGTAAATGTCTGGTCAGGCTGCACAATTGTGGGGATAGTATTTCTAAAGTTAACATGTAATTCAAACCTAGCAAAATTAAATGGTTTGAGTTTTCAGATCCAACCGCCCAAGTCCAGAATACATCACCCTCGTGCTGCGTTTCAACACAGGCATTGGTAGGTTTACCACACAGATAGCACTCGGAGCAGCAGGAGGGTTCAATTTGCTCTGACTCATGAGCAAGATGTGGCAACAACCCTTCTTCTCCTTCAGGTTTTTCTTCTGATCATTCCTTCTGCCCTCGGGGACCATCCTGATCAAGTCTCCAGAAGACATCTCTGGTCCTTCCCCAGGCATTTCAAAGGGTGGCCATACTGTTCCCACTCTGACCGGAGACTTTCCAGTGCCCATCTCCAACAAGCTCTGTGGTCATCCTGGCAGTGGACAGCCTGGCAGAATATGAACCACGGTGGTCTTGCAAAGTTGCCTTCTCTGGACTTTGTCACCCACAGAAGTGATATATCTGCCATAATCACCACTGCCTGTAACAAGTTCAGCAACATTAACTGCACTGTCCCTACACTTGAACCCAAAATAATCAGCGCTATCCTCCCCCCTCCCTGATTGAGGCTTTGTTTTTTTAACACCATCATCTTCCAAAATAGCATCTCCACAATACTCATAAGTCATGGAGCTGCAGAAGAGTTTGGAAACACACTGCCCTAAAGAAGTTTGGCTCTGAACAAGTCTGCATACTTTTAGCAAGACCTCTGTACAAAAAAACATTTACGAAATCAAGATTTCTCTTTTCCACCGAGATTGCAAGTCTAACAGCATCTCTGTTAAGCTTTAGCTTACAATAGTAGAAGTGACAGACAAACAAAGGAAAAACATTTTCCAGGCTCCAAGAAGCACTTCAGAAAGGTGTTTAAAAGAACTGCGATGGGGATATATATGTGTGCCCCAACACCCCCTTTATTTCTGTAGGACCAGTCAACACTCCCCGCTCAAAACATCAGACAAAGGTTTTGGTAAGATTACTCTTGCTAACAATGAGTGCATTTGATATTTACTTCAATTAAAAGTTTTTGCTCCATGAAGTATGATTTATAGTCATAATGAAACCCAACAGCCCAAATCAGCATCCTCTGCACCAAACTTAGACATTTATAAATTATTGAACATTCATATTCAAGCCAAGTTTAACTACAGAAGAGCAACATCCAGCAATACTAAGGTACACCATTAAAGCGAGCTGTTAACACTCCCTCAACTGTACTGCAATGACTACACTTGTGTCAATCTATCCAAAATCACTAGCCCTTCTAATTTCCTCAGGTTCATATTTCCTACACTGCTTCATGAATATTATGTAAAAAAGGACACTTAGAAACAAAAAAAGAGTATTCAGACCACTGAAATCCTAACAGTCTATGCAATATCCTTTCAAAATACTAAATGCACATTCCACAGCCGGTAGTAAAGCCCCCTCCCTGCTGCTGTCCAGTGCCCCTTGTGTAATTGTGAGATTCAAAAGAAGCAAAGTGTGGGTCAGGTCCCCAGAATTACTCCCAGTATTTAAAACAGCCCAATTTGAATGCATTGGATCAGTGAAAAGATCTGGCTTACCTTTATAAAAGTTTCATGTTCTTAAAAGTGCAAATAGCACAGACTTGCCCCATGAACATTCATTCATGTGTGTGACACTTCGCCATGACCCATGGCAACTTTGGAATCTTGCTGCTTCCAATGCTGTTTCTTCCATAATGCATACATTGAATGTTCTGACACACTCGCATAACAGCTTCCCCTGCCGAAGTGACTGCTCATTTAATGATAACAACCTCAGGCTGGAAACTCCCAAAGCGCAATTGTTAAGGATATCTCCCTTGTAAAATAGCAATCACCATCCATTTGTCCTGTGTCAGAGAGACTCTAGACTTTTGCAAGGACACTGCCTTGAGGATACTGCCAAGTGATTTGATCCCAGCCCTTGCTGCTCACTTCACAGATGTAGGAACTGTTCTCCACTGTGTGCAGCTGGTTAGCAAGTGCCTGAAGCACCTGGAGGTTTTCAGGTACTTGTCTGAATCTGTGATGGTATCATTCTCGTTGCTGTGAAGCTGGCTGCTGGATACTTGCTGAGGTTCTTACAAATGCAAATGAAACGACAACTTTCCTTCTGAAGCACACAAGAGAACTCCAGGGCTCAGGATCTGTGCCCAGCAGTGCTCCTTGCATTAGCGAAAAGGAGGACAGCATTTTAAAACAAAAGTAAGGACTACTGTTGGAATTAAAAAACAAAGCAGTGCAGAAAAGGAGCATCTGTGACACTGACGTTCAGATAATCCTGGAAATCGAATTCCAAGCTCCTGTCATTTGCTAAGTTCAGTGCCAACAATTTGTGAGCTATAAAAACCCTACTGAAATCAGTGCGCAAGATACCAACGCACAGACACAAACAACTCTATGATGTGCACCAAAATTACATACACTATTGTCTCATCAAGTTAACATTTTTATGACAAAAAAGGTTCCAATGTTAAAGCTTGAGCTACCCCAGACACTGTGAAGCACCTGCAACATAGCAGCCATCACATCCCCCAGATTCAGTTCTTAGAAGCAGAGCAAAGAATATTGTTACTCATGGTGGAAAATAAAGAGCAAAAGGAAAATGCACATTTTCCTGCAAATCCCAAATAATAATAATAAAATTACCACCCTTTTCATAAATATATTCTTTCATAGATATAGTTTAATACTTTTTTGAGGACACATACTGTGTGGTTATAGAATAATCTTTATGATAGTAACAACGTTTATAAATATAGGAACACTACCTCACGTAATAGCTAGCTTATTCAGTAGCAATCTTATCTAAACCCTGCTCTAAAAACTATAGCTAAGAAGTAGTTTAACTTTATTTTCTAACTGCATAAACAAAAGTTTCAAGAAAAAGCTTCTATGACTAACTGAAATACAGGTTGTAAATTAAAAATACCCTGTCTATCCAAGAGTGTGAGAAATTGATGAAAGAGAACAGCTGAAATCTTGTTCACTCTAATTGCCAAGATACTCCAGGGTTCTACTTAATTTATAGCTTCTTAATTGTCCTTTTACATTAAGGGTTAGAGAAAGTTTCAAGATAAGTGCAAATGCACAGTCATATTCGTAGATCCACAGACTTAATCCTCAAATTCAGCCAACAACAGCAATCACAGTAAGTTAAGAAATTGAAAAATGTAAGAAGACCATTCTTTAAAAGTATGATCTCTAGAATATAACAGCCAATTCACATCAGAGGAAAGGACCATCTGCAGACCCTGTGATACTGGTTTGTCACATTATTTTTAATAGAAAGATGAGAACACAGACCTCTATGACCAAAGCTTGACCCTCAAATAGAAAATCCCATGAGCTCTAGATAATCTAATCAAACTAAAATGCATATCCAAACCTCTCTGTCAGTCCCTAGCTGGCTTACTTTCAAGCTTACTTGCTTGAATGACTGCCACCAACTAGGAGGTGGCCTAATCCAAAGCCTATCGCACTCAACAGCGCAGCACTAAATAGCAAATGGCCACAGTAGCTTTAGGCCAATGCATCAGGGCAGCTAAACAGTACAAGACTTAGCAGACAAGACAGCGTAGCAGAACATTTAAAGAACAACCTCAAACTGCAAGATGATGCATATATATATGTGAAATGTACGTAAAATACACATGTTGACAAAAAGAACATGTAAATGATTCTGCATAAATACATAGAACAAATGAAGAAAAGAGGACGTATAAGTGATAGCAACAGAAATTCCACATTTACAACTTGCAACAAAAATAGCTTCAGTTTAAAAGAATTTATATCAGCATCCTTGATACAACAAAAATAATACATATAATCTGCTAAATGGATTTTACTCTGATGCGTTACTGATGAGATCATTGTCGTCTGCCAAATCATCCACATATTTCATTAGAATAAAGAGCTACAGAAGAAACATGCATTAGTTGATTAATGAAAAAACACAAAAATTGATTGAGACAGAAGTTTAGTAGCATTACGTTCCTTAATAGAAAAAAGACCATCATTAAAAATTAATAAATGGTAAGTGTCTTGAGCTATTCTATCAGCGCTTTCTGTCTTCAAGGCATTCTCTTTTCTCCATAGTAGAAAACAGTATTCACACACATACAACCTAACACTATTTGGAGGCTTTTGCAATTATTTCCGTAATCTTTTTCCCCCTGCTATATCAGCAAAATCATAAGATTTATATTGCAAAAGACTATGCTGACACAAAATCATTCTGTTGCTAAAAAAACATTAATAAGCATAAACAAGGATTCAACTTAGCACTCAAACAAAAATCACCCTGGTTAGTGATGACTTGAGGATTTACAAGCCTGCCTCTCCAAGCAGAATTGTACAAGTGCTATTTTTAAAAATATGCTTGTAAGTGCAAACATTTACATATTTGCAATGGATTTCTAGAAACAGCCAGTTATCACATGTAATCAAAATACTAGATCAAATTCTACTTGTTAGGAGGGAGTGGAACAACTGCTGCAGTGACGCAGCAACAGCACTGTCCTGAGATGATACAGAAGCACTGATGTACAGGCAGCAGGAGCAAGGCATCTTCACGCAGGAACTTGTGGGCATAATTAAAATGGACATTTATAACTTTTCATTTTCCACAAGTTTCCTTGCCTATGTTAAAACTGATAAAGCAGATGTCCTTCTGGTGCAATATTCAGCAGAAGACCCCTGCCAGGTGGGTTCCTGCAGAATGCTCCTGCTCCAAACCAAGAAAAGCGTACTACAAAAGGACATAGGTAACTCATGAAGAACACTTCTGAAAAGGTATACTTGTACCTCTTCAGACCAGCGAAGTTCGCCTTCGAGCAATAAACGCACATGCTCAGCCATGAATATAGGAATTTAAAGTAGGAGAACTCAAGTGGTTACAACTTCAAATTATCATCCATCTCTGAAGTTACCACCCTGTGCATGAGTACTGTAAAGCATGTGAAGGTCTTCTGTGTTATATTTACACATTCTCTCTCAACAGCTTCTGCCACACTTTCCAAACATTAAATATTGTTTTTCAGCACTGTTCAGGTGGAGATTCTAGTACATCTCACCAAACTAGGGCTACTCAAAACCAACAGCCAGGATGGCACATAAATAGCAACACCTCATGTGCAACATCACTAGTGGTTCCCACAACAACATCCTGAGAACAAGTGGAAACAACATATGGCATCAGCAACCGTTTCCAGCCACTGTAGCTTAATCTGCCTGTCTTTGAGTCAATAGCCCAACTTCATAGAAAATGGTTATGATGCCAAACCAAGAGACATGTCATGAGGTTTCATTCAATTACTTTCATAAACAGTTTCGACAACATTATCTGAAAGGCATGACACAACAGGCAGAATATTATTCACACCAAGTCGCTCTCTTTTCACAACTTAAGCATTTGTAATATTTACTTCAAGCATAAAATGGTGAAACTTTTAAAAACAGTTTTCTTTTAAGGAGAGACCATCTGTTTGCAAATTTCTAAACAGAAGATAATCTTCTTGCATTACTACTCATGATTGCCTAAAGCTAGCTAGAGCCACTGACAGCTCTAATAAATAAAAAAATAAATAAACAAGTAAATCACAAGAAATAAGAAAAAAGTTGACAACTAATCCAAACTACTGCACTTTAAAAACTGTCTGAGAAGGACAAAGGAAGTGGGGATAATTTTACAATGATAATATCAGAAAGACAGCAGCAAGTCAGCAGACAGACAAGAGATTCTTCTGCTGTCTGGCCAATTCAACTCATCAAGCAATACCACAATGTACTAAAAGTCACCATAAATAACTCATTTTCATGGTGGTCAGCCAAAACCTGTTAAATTGTGGACTGCGGCATCGCTGAAGGAGTTAGGAATAAAAAAGAAAGCTTCTGCTTAGATACAACTGTGTTAGTAATCATCAATGATGGAAGCAACCACAGAAGCAGTACATGACATTTTAATGGATGTTTCATAACAGTCTAACCATTATAAAGTTTGCTTGCGTGGCAAAAACTCTTTAATGTCGTGTATATATTAAAAAAAGAGAGTGGTTGTTGACCACAGAGTTACTTGCCCTTAAATTAAACTTGATACACTAAGTGTGTGTTGTCATTGAAGAAAGTAGCTCATACATGTGACAAAGCTAAGCTAATTCAGTCTTTTAAAAGAAAATATAATCTTAATGGGCAATGTATCCTTTCATTTCTGATGTTTAATGTATTTACAAATGATTCTGTACCCCCTCTCAGACAAATTTGTCCATCAAGACTTCAGTGTCCTGTTAGGTAATTCAGTACTGGTCAGCAAGGTGTTAAACAGTAATCGAAAAAATGTAAATATAAATTGAAAAAAAAAAACCAAAAGAAAAAAGTGGCATTTACATAGTAACGAGCAGGCTCCTGAAAAAGTTTGAGTGAAGGCCTCCAGTGTGTCAACTTGTCTTCCACAGGCTGCATACACAGAAGCAGACATACAACCCTCTACTTTGCAGTAACATAATACCATATACAGGGATTAAAAAAATAATCCCAAATTCTAAGCATCAGCAGCAGTCTACTTTTAACAGGTGACTGAATATCTAAACTAGAATGTACTTATTTTTTTATTTTATAATGCAAGCAATTTAATTGAGTTGAGTAAATTGTTCCTTCCCAGTGTGCTGAGTGCCAAGCCCAGCTGACCTGTTTCTTTCCCACACTCTACAGAGCAGGTCATAAACCCTTATCCAAGAGCTCTCTGCCTGACAGCAGCCGCCATACAGCCACACAGAGAGATGGGCACACTTCTGTTACTGCATCTGTCATAGTCCACAGATTAGTTTAAGAACTGTGTACCAATTTACGTATTAATAATACTATATTGTATGCTTCTAATTACCAGTGTCCACTGAGAGCGCTCACAGAGACTTTAAACCATGGCTACTCTTCCAGGCATTCTTTCCTCAACTATACTTCTAATTCCTGCTCTGTTCATTTTAATGCATTATTGTTTCAAAATACAATGCTTCAAAATTGCAAATTATGTCTAGCTCAAGGGCTGATTATGAGAAATACTAGCACTTCTGCCTTTGTGTGAATAACTCTGACAATAATGACTGATTGATTGAGATCCAAGAAGTCCAAATGATGAGAAGGGTCATTTTGAACATTCCTATTAGCTTCTTTTGTTAAATCTAACACTTTGCCAGGCCAGAGACAAATACTGCATCTGGTTAACATGATTTTTTCCAACCCTACGGAAGTACAATTCAGAAAATGGGAACTGGTCTAAAGGCAGACCTTATAAGAAATGCTAATGAAACATCAAATAGAAAAAAAACAAACCAACATTTTACTGGCACTCAAGAGATGGGGGGAAGTGAGGGAAGAAAAGTTGCAAGGCAAATTTGCTTCAACACTTTCCTTGCAGAAAAGATGAAAAAAACCCCCTCAGTATAGGAAATCTTCACAACTCCATTTTTCAAGGAAATGCTTGCTTGCATACATATGAGCATGGCCTGGCTCATGTAAATGTGAGCTATAACAAGAAAATCACTAAAGATGCTCACTAAGCACATGCAACAGGCACAGAAATGAGGGCACAAATGCAATACACCAGCTAGTTAGACAAGGAAATTGCAATAACATTATTTCAACACCTTAGTCTTGCAGCCTCGCAATTACAATGCAAAAAATCAGCATAGGTTAACACAAACACACAAAAAAGTTAATCAACATACTGGCAGTTCATTTGGAACCTTCCAAAGATTAAAACTTCCCTACAGAACTCATTACTTAGAAATGTTAGTATGTCAGTCAGCACTTTTTCTGTCAGTTACTGAAAATCTTTCTTGATACACATCTCCTAGAACATAACCTCTGTAGAGTAAATTCAGCAATAGGTGATATCTTAAGCCTCCTTCACATATTTATGCTTACAGGAGGTAGTGAAGGCACAGGTGATTTCCAGCAAAGGAAAACAGACAACACTGTAGAATCCGTGAAGCAAGTTTAACTAAAACATACTTAAAACCCAGACAAATGTACAGCTGCCATTCTCTCCTCAGGGGATGGCTACAATACCAAAAGGCAATTCCCCTTGCTGAGCTGCAGCACCCAAGTGCTAGTGGCTGTAGACTACAGTTTAGGATCCCCTGTCCCTTCCTCAGTTCTACAGTGCTGCCTACACAGCTCCCTAAGTCTCCTTGCGGATAGAACAAATTCCTTTAATTATAAAAATAAACAAATAATGCCAATAGGATACTTCTACAAGGTGCTTCAGAGCACAACTCAAGCTACACTGAATACCCCTGAATCTATATTGCTGTAAAAAAAAAAAAGAGGTGAAAAAAAATTACAGGTACATTATTTTGAAAGTCTGTTACAAAGACAGGGCTAAGACACAGGATGTAGCCTCACCCAAGCCTCTGGTTAGAATACATTAATATGCCACTGCTGGCTTAGCATACCTCTGCCTATTCTATCAGCCAGTATTCTGCTCTGTGGCATGAAAATTCAGTTTACAGCCACAGGATCTCTGGGTGGAAAATGAAGAGCGAGACTTTGCACTGCAGCAGCACCACTGGAACAAGCTGTCTCTGGAGAGGATGCAAAAATACTCAGGTGGATCTTTGCTGGGAAGTCAGTCTGGCAGTGAGTCCCCACAGCAGCTGGCACAGGGGCTTGCCCAGAGCTTCCTGGAGCCCTGGGGATGCCCAGCATCCAGTTGCTGCCCATACTCAGTGCTTGAGCTGTCTTCATGACAACTACAGTTGAAATAACTATATAAATTGCTGATGGGCCAAGCTGGGAGCTGAAATTTATTTCAGATTGGAAAAGCGCACAAACCAGGACTTGCATGGGACTAATTACAGGCAAGACATATGGGGTGATGGCATACTTTTTATGTTCCCATTATGCAAATAACCATCTAGTACAGAAGATCTCAGATCTGGACCGCTCTATACACATTTGTGCATGCTCAGGCACTATAAGTGAGTGACTGGGCCTAAGTTTAGTTAGAAACCCACACAGATGGTGCTTAAAGAAACCCAAGCTTGACATCAAAGATATCCAGTTCATGACATATTCTTCTCCAAATGAGATCTGCTCTGCTCATTGTCCAGTAGCAGTCATTTTTATCCTTCGTAGTGACTGGCGCAGTGCTTTCGGTCTGGGAACAGTACTGATAATACCGATGTTTGTAGCTACTGCTTACAGTGTTTACACTTATCAAGAACTTTCTGAGCCTCATGCTCTGCCCTGGGGGGAGGGAAAGCCGGGAGGAAGCAGGGGCAGGACACCTGACCCAAGCTGGCCAAAGAGGTATTCCATACCATAGCACG
>WYDI02024584.1:14695-54924 GCA_009867235.2 Psittacus erithacus | reverse complement strand
TGTTTTTCCAAGCCCGCGGAGTTTGCAGCCTCCCGATTCCCGTGCCCGCCCCGGCGGGGGGGGGGGGGGGGGGGAAGGACAGGTTGTGGGGGGAAAATGAGCAGGCTACATGCTTTTCTAATTTACAGCTAAGCTTAAACCGCGACATGGTGCTAACATGCCATAATGATAGCATGTGGGGCTGCAACTTTTGTCAAATGGGGAAAGAAAAGTTATTTCTTACAGGTCATCATGCAGAAGAGAATAAGCAGAATGCCACACGGATCTCCAGAAAAGGAAAGCTGTATTATGAAATGGTACTTTTTAATAACAGGGAAAAAAGAAACAAATTTAAACGTAATTTGGGACATAACAGTGCATTCCGAAATGTTCAGAATGTTTAAAACCATTCATTATACTATCTGCCTTGTAGCTTGTGAAGCTGCTTATTATTCCAGACATAACCATCAGAAAATGGTGCTATATTCAGATTCAAAATGAGAAAAACAAATAACTAAATCAGCCATGTAAGGCATTGAAATTTATTTCCAATGCAAGACTAAGACTCATAAAACCTGCACAGCCTACAATATTAGAAAGCGTTGTTAGAGTGTTTGTGCCTAAAATCAATCCTCTGCGCAGACAGCAAATCAGAGAGCACATGCTCATGAGCTGAACTTTACACCAGCATAAGGAGCAAACATCCAGTTTAGCTTCATGTAAAAAGGCACTCTTCTTCAATAGCTCAGTCAGGTGCCTGATCACAGCCAGCAATTATTCAAGCAGATAAGTCAAGATTTTGTCTTTGGTGGAGACAGTAATAGAACTGCATTGATTAATGTAATTAAGTGTAATCCAGCATTCAGATTTGCAGTCAGAGTTGGCATTAGGCATTATTCATGGTGTTATTTTTTAAGAAACTCCACTTGATCAGTTCCTCAAATCCCACAGAAACATATTCTCTAAAAAATATTGGAATGGATTTTGTTGCTGGAGGTACTGACCCCTAGTGAGGTAAAAAACATTGTTCTTTTCATTATAGAGACAAATGCAAATAATTGATCTATTTGAGTAAGGAAAGTTACGGGTAGTTTTATTTATTTTGGTGTCCTTGCCATATTCTAGTATAAGTCTCTCAGAAAGTCATAGGATGTAAGAGCAGAGAAGAAAGAACCCAAATTATTTGTTCTGTCTTCATATATCATGGTCTTTTGAGTAAAGCTTGCTTTTTGAAAGATAACAAAACTTGAGAACAAGAGACAATAATCCATATATCTTTAAAAACATGGCAAATCATTTTCCCTCTTTCCAGTGGTAAGCAGGCAGGAATATTTATAATTTGTTTTAATATAATTTAAGTACAAATATAGAGACCTTCCTCTGCCACCTCATCTAAGGGGCATAAGATGTGTGCTGTCATGGAAGCAACTGAAAACTGTGTAGCCTGCGTTATGAACATCACGGGATGCAGTGTTTCTCTGTGCAATTAGTTTGGATCCTCACAGATGGTTTTTAGGTTTAATGTGAGAAGACAAATCCATATTAAATCCATGATGTCTTCCCTTTTCCTGTCCAAGAGACAGGAAATAATGATTAATTTAGATAACTTCCTGTGCCTCAATATTCTTTTCTTCGGAACATGTAGCTCCTTAGAATCATATTTCATGATCTTGTATTCATTGTGCAAATACCCAGCAGCAGCTCTGTACAAGGGGATATAAGGTTTTAAAGGATGTATCTGCAACTACGGTGAAAGAAGACATGGGGAATAGAAAGACACGTAACAGGACATTCCTTTTTCAGAGCAGTAAGGTGTTTCCAGTTTAAAGCTTTTTTTTCTTTGCAAAGGTATATCTCCTCTGGGAGACCTGCATGTGGCAGCAGCACAGGGTGACACTTCCCATGGCATCTAAAATGTTAAATGGCTTAGACTGCGTTTAGCAGTACTTCAGCTACTCATAAAAGTGACTTCTCAGAAATCAATATGAAAACCACTTTGGGATCTTGCAGTATGAAAATCAAACTATATCATGATAAGATTTTTTTTTTTTAATTTCCTCTGAACTGCCTTCTTTTTCTCAATTAAATTCAACAATATAGAAGATGAGTCTAAGCCAAGACTTCAATGAATATAACTCAGAAGGCTAACAGTAATTTCCTAAAGGATGACAAAGGGATCAGAGAGTGGGTTTTGTGACACTTTTCTGACTAAATGCTTTATTAGAGAAAAAAGGGAATGAGAGAATTCTGACAAAGGTCATGTAAATCAGCACTTTAGAACAGGAACCAGCTATTCTAGTTACTTCAGAGGAGAAAAGAAGTCACCGCTCTCTTAATATACAGAAGAAATAGGATAAACATCAGAAGGAAAGCTCAGTAATGCCAGTGTACCGAACATCAGGTAAACAGTATTCATCAACAAGGCAGATTATGGAATTAAAATGACTGGAATTATCCTTTTATTTCAAGCTAGACTTCATCTCTCTTTATCAGATACCAAGTACCAGCAGTTAAACTTGCTGTAATAGAGAACTGACTGAGCAGGCCTTTAAAGTTCTTTTTAACTCATGTTATTTCAGGCTTCTCCTGTATATCTCTCATTTCACCCTGAGAGATCAACAGTATTAATTCAGCCTGGGAAAAACTCTGCATTTGAGATTTCCTGACAGCACAAATAATACTGGAAGTTAGCAAAGTTCATTAAATGTATTTAAGCAAACCACTTTTCCTTGTGATTTAACCTTAAGCCTGAATTCCCATAAAATGGTGCATGTCCATCACTTGTGAAGGAGTTATGATGAATAGATGAAAGAGATTTTTTTACACAGATTTTATTTTCCTTACATTATTTTAACATTTTCCTGCTTTTCTTCCCCCCCCCTTTTTTTTTTTTCTGATCACACTCAGCTACAATAATTGTAGTAATAGAAATTCACACTCTTTCAAAAGCCACATGGTGGCCATGTAATAAATAAGGTGATTCAGAAAGTGATCGCAACAACTGCTTTTGAGCATTCATAGAATAAAATACCATACCTTCTAGAAGACTGTGCTGTTAGTAATGCATATAAATGACTAGACATGCAGAAATGTTGCACTAGTATGTGAATGATAAAACAAAGAAAGGGATTAGATGAGTATTTACAGTGTGATTAGGATTGGCTTTCTTCCCAGTCAAGGAAATCAAATGCCTTTAATATTATTAAGAACTAATATTGTGCTGAAAAGGCAATACCTTTTGTTAACTCATCAAAGTGGATCTACATATTCAAATCTAATTGAAATATATTTCATTTATAATCATCACCTCTTTTCTCTAATTGCATATCCATTAATTTAGCTCTTTCTTACCACATTACTGAAAATGAGTTTGCCCATCTTTCTATCATCATTTGCAAGCAACTCAGTGAGGAAAAATCCCCTAAATTCTCTTGTTTGAGTTCCTGCTTCCTTGGGCCCTGAGAAAAAGGTTTGTTTGTTTTTTTTTTTTATAGTGTGGCAACTGAAATAGAGCAACTAATCCTAATGAAGGAAAAAGCAGTCTTACAGCTGTCAAATGAGTTAGCAGACTGCGGTAGAGAATGGTAAGAAACAAAGCATGGCCTGAGCAGATATCCTGATAAGAACTATTCACATTACACCTATGTTGTTCAATGTTTTTCAGTGTCCATCATCAACAACTGGATGTTTTGCCTTAGGCCCCAACTAAATGTCCATCATAGTGGACAAATAAATAAATAAAATAGCTAGTGTGAACAAAAGCAAGAAAATATATTTTACTGGAAGATAAAGTCCATCTCCCATGAACCCAGAAAGACTTCTTTGCAAAATCATTAATAAACCCCTGGGATTAAAATTTCAAAACTGAAATAATGGTCTGAGATATCAGCATCAAAGCATTGACAACTGAAATAACTAGTTAGATCATTTTTTTACCCCCATATTATTTTTATGAGACTGAGAGAAGTCAATATCTCCCATGCTAAAATCAACATTCTTAATTACCTTACTTAAGGTATCATGAGATTTGGGCACAATCTGCAGGTTTCTTCCCATCCTATTGTTTCCTTAAAGGACAAGATCTTTCCTTCAGCAACTTCAATTGTTTCCCTCTGGTCTCTTCAATTTCTTTCTCTTTGACATTTATGTTTCTGCTTTCTACCATAAAAGTCCCCTTCACTCTTTCCAGGAGTTACTTTCTAACTGCAGGCTGCTTCCTTGATCCATCCAGGCATACAGAAGATTCTACTTCATGGCATTACTCAGTTGCTTGCAGGAGAGGAAGCCTCCAGAGAGTGTTGCAGGAACCAGGCAATATCACCTAAAAATAAACAAGCTTCCTCCTCACTTGGCAGCTAGAGCTTTTCATGAAAAACAATATAGAGTAAATTGAAAACAAATCAAGCTGTTACAGCAGCTGCCAAAAGAAATCCCACAGGTCCTGCAGTTTTATCACTGAGCCATCATCTCTTAGTACATCTGTCTGCCCAGTAGTTATGAGAGCTTCTGCATGGCCAAAGGCATGTGACAGCAGCCTACTGACACGCATACTGAGTAGCTTCAGCTTCCTATGACAGAGCTCCCTGCCTCTCAGTTCCCTTCTGCCTCTTCCCCCTGACATGCCTTATCTCCAAGCTAACTGATCCTGAGTCACTGCTTGGTCTCATCTTCCTATCACAGCCTTTCCTCTGTGTTCTGTCACATCCCTGGTACTGAATGACAACCTCTTGGCATCTTCCTACTCTCCATAGCTAGCCTAACACCTGCTCTACTTTAGGTAATTCTGTCGACCATATTAATCACTTTATCCCTCTCCTTCCCCTCCATTTTGCTCTCATCATTTACTCAAATGAAACACCATCAGCATAACAAAAAAGTTGACTTGAAGCAAATAGCTACAGGATATATCATTTGTGAGAAATACATATTTGGATATCTATTTGGTCAGTTCCATGTATATGAATCCTTTGGAAATTGTGCACCAAACCAGATTACATTTTCTTCAGAGCAAGAATACCTGCAAGAATTATTACAAACTAACATCTCTACTTAAAAGTATTATGTTGTAAACTTCTGGAAAAAAAAAGGTTCGAGGCTGTATATTAGGAAACAGTACTCTGAAGGAGTGAACTGGCAAGTGTCTGAGGGGCCAGCCATTAGTGGATTAAGTAACTTCAAATTCCATTCAGCTGTGTCAACAAAGAGTCTAATCCACTGTTGCTTACTACTAAAATGTGAAATTAACACCCTTGGAGAGAAAAGCCTTAATTAGAAAAGCTACCTCAGTATGTACTAATCAACTGTTTTCTTGGCATTCATTACAGATATGCCAACAGCTGAATAAACATGAGGTCTGGGAACCAAACAACTGCTGACAGTTTTTGGAAATGTGGGGTCCACCTGGGACAAATTATTTATTGTATGTTCTAGGTATTGAATATTGTCATTAAGGAGAGGCATATTATTAGACTAAGGCTAATATATGCAATTTGTGATCAGGCTTCTGATTTTTCCTCTTCTTTTTCACACAGTAACCACCTTTGTGCATATTGTTCCTTACCCTTTTTAACAACTGGATTAAACCATTTCAGAGAAAGAGAGAATGAGGAATCAAGCAACACAGTTTTGTTAGTTTTATAAAAAATTATTTCAAATGAGAACAAAGAGGCATAGTTCAGACCAACGTTTTTGTTCTAAGCGAGATTGTATTTATTATGCTGAGATAGGGAAAAGGAAAAAGAGGCAAATATTTATACAAGAAAATAAAAGTAATGTCTATATAAATTAATGATACATTTATCTGCTCAATACAGGAGACAGTAAGTCTGAGTTTATTAAATGTTCTTTAAGAAATAAACCATAAGACCAGGAAAATTCAAGCTCTCAAACCTGACTTTGTAATTGTCCTGAATAGTAAATCATTGATAGTCACAGGGTATACAAAAAGCAAGCATTTTATGTAACAGCATTTATGGAGAAGACTGAGTTATAAGTAGATATTTTGAGTAGGATGTAATAAAGATATTTGTCTAACATTGCACCTAGACTTGGGAAATAGATAACAACACACTTTTATTAAAATTGGTTTCATTATGCTAATGCTTCAAACACCAACAAAGAGCGGGCACCTTCAAAGGTACTGCATATGCACATATTTACAGGATAAATAGATATGCCAGTGAAAGAAGAGGAAACAAAACAGAGGACCACTTATCTTAAAACAGATCACAGCCAGGAAAAGACTGCACCAGTCTGGCGATGTTTAACATCTTTGTCAGCCACATGGACAGTGGGATTGAGTGCGCCCTCAGCAAGTTTGCCAATGACATCAAACTGTGTGGTGTGGTCCGCGTGCTGGAGGGAAGGAATGTCATCCAGAGGGAGCTTGACACTCTTGAGAGATGGGCCTGTGCAAACCCTATGAAGCTCAATAAGGCCAAGTGCAAGGTCCTGTATGTAGGTCAGAGCAATGCAAGCACAAATCCAGGCTGGGTGGAGAATGGATTGAGAACAACCATGAGAAGCAGCACTGAGGGGTGCTGGTTGATGAGAAGCTTAACATGAGCCAGTAGTGCACACTTACAGCCTAGAAAACCAAATGTGTCCTGAGCTGCATCAAAAGAAACCTGACCAGATGACTATGTACAGAAGCCAGAGTATGCTAATTTGTGACTGTCCAGCAAACACCTTCTTTTTAAGTTGCAGGACTGTACAAACATTCACACAATTAGGCTATGCATTACTCCGGATGAAAGCCTAGACATCAATAGCACAGCACATTCTGTAGAAGGAGGATTACACATCTGTGCTAGGAGGACTGGATTGCAATTAAAATAAGTGCCAATTCTGGAAGACATGTCTAGCCTATATCTGGATGAATACTTACAGCCAGATGAAGAGCACAGTTAGTATTTACATTAACTTTGTTAACATTAAAATAATGTTTAAAAGTATTATTGATTTACCTAAATCTGGTTTTGTGGGGTTTTGTGAAGTCCATTTTCCTGATGAGCTGTGCTGTTAGCTGTCCTCACTTCTGACAAATGCCACAGGGTAATATAATCTCTGGAGGGTTCGGAAGCCCTCAGAAAACCTACAGGAGTATCTAGTATAGCATTATCAGCTATGTGAATTCTGGTTCTCTGCTATGTATTTACAGCTTCTAAGGGTTTCATATCTTTGTAAACTTATTTGCCTTTTAGCAAAGAAAGTGCAAAACAGATTTATTGCAAAATCATCATTCTCCCACTGTTTACACCATCCATAATATATTTTGCTCATTTGTCACACTTTATTTGCCATATGTTTGAAAGCATAGGAGAATTTAAGTCACAGACTCGATACTTTCTCTTATTCTTTATGAGCATTGTACACAGAAATTATTCCAACAGGATCAATTCAAGACCATTTACAAAAAAGGAAATATTTCAAGCTATTTGATGCGACTCAAGAGTGTGCCCAAGGATTATCTGCTGTGTCCATTTTTGTTTCAGCGAGAAGAAAAACTGCTTTTGTAAAAAAATTCTCTTGGTTCTGCTCTTGTGTAAGTTCTGGGAACACACTGAAGGTTTCTGATGTGCCATGGCTTCACTTGACCGGTGTCTGATATAAGACTTTGTCAGAAAATATCCTTATTTTCACCTGACGGACTGATGGAATAACCATTTTTACTTCTGCCTTTTGGTCAAATTACTATGTTGCGATTGTTCATATCATGAACCTTTCATATAAATTAGAGTCATATGTATTTTAGTCAACTATAAAGGGGATTCTCTAGTAAAAATTCTCTGTACACAGAACAGATTTTTTAACACCTAACCCTTTGCACATATTAATTCACGTGAGGACTGTCAAACATTTCCCTAGGCTTAAAATTAATTCCAGAGAGTTTGAATTGGACAGTTTGGGGTTTTTTGCTTCTCAAAGCCAAAAAAACCCCCTGGCATTTAGTATAAAATCTGATATTTTTGTCTGCTTTTTGTTTCAATTCAAACAGGACTGTCATTTTTCTTAATAGATTTAAATTACTTTTTTCACATAAAATGTGACATTTTCAAGAAAAAATTGTTGACAGTTTTTGTATCATTTCATTTCTTGGAAATAACTTCCATTTTCCAGACAATCCTAGTGAAAATTATCACTCAGGACACCTGAGTTTGGTTTTCAGTAGTTCTTTTTAGTTTTTTGTGCTTCTGCAGGAATTATAGAGGCTAAATGAGATGAATAAATGGATTTTTAGCAGGCTTATTGCAATGAATATTTAAGATTAGCAACCTTTCTCCAAAAGAAAAATTTAATTAGAACCCAATTATGCTGAAATTGAAGTAACTGCTGAGGTAGTGCAATGAATACATCCAATCCCATATCATGTGATTAATAATCCACAAGCACTTTGAAAAACTACCTTATTGTCATCTCTATATTCATATGCATTTCCTATTAAAATCAATAAGAATTGTACGGCTGCTTTTCATATACTTGAAAAAAGAAATAAAGTCATATAAGAATCTCTATTTTACTATGTATGTACTATTGCTTTAGAATGCCAAGAGTAAACACGCATACATTGGTATTAGATTTCATTACTTTAAAGTTTCTATTGGAAAGGTGAATCTTTTCAGTTTTCAAAGGTAAATCACTAAAAGTGAATCTTTTAGACACATCAGTATCGCCTTAATTCTTTAGTACAGAAAACACTTTCTAGAAAACACAGTTTCCTATTTTGTACCTTATTACAAAAATGTGAGCCCAAAATAATGTTTCTGAACTCATTATTTATAGTTATTCTAGAAGTCTAACAAAGATCTCCAAGCTATACGTTCATCCATAGCATGAAAGATTTTTCATTTAAACAAACACCCACAGATACTCTGCCAGCCTATTTTCTTGCCCTCTATTGTTTTTACCTCTAAGGGAATTCCTGACACTTTTAGAGGGCTTGTGTCTGAAATTATTAGTTAATTACATGACCAGAATTTAGAGCAGAAAGCATTTTCATGCTCTCTTTATATAAGGGACAACATAAGGTAAGAGACAATGGAGAATCAGCAAGACAAGAAACAGTGAAGAAACAGTTGGCCTGAAGAAATGGCCCTTCTTGACTCAAGCTCTAAATAATTTTTAGTCAAATTTCAAGTCAGAAATAGCTGCAATTGCTTATATTTTAATGTCTAACAGGAAACGTTAATGATTAAATGGTAATTAGTTATTTACATGATTAGCATTTTCTACAAGATAAATTTGACATGGACTTAGGCTATCTTGTTAAGCTTAAGCTATCTTCTCCAGAGATCATTTTGTATTTTAAAAAATGGCCTCTGTTAAATAGCAACCTACATTTTAAAAAACAATTTTCTGTATGATCATCATGATGATCAGCTTTTGCAGGCTAGCCAAATGACAGTAAGACATTAAGTTAGTGCATGAAACAAGTATTTCATTAAGAAGTAGAATACTTTTCTTTTTTTGCAATGGAAAGCTCCTTCTACTTACTTTCATTTTCTCACAAGAGGCTTAAAGGTAGTTTTATTGTGTCTATTTTGTTCAATTACACAGTCTAATTGCAGACCTGACAATGCCATGGGAATTGCCAGCAGTTCTGCTTGTTGGCAGCTAAAAGTCACTGAATACTGATACTCTACTTCACCATGTAACTTCTCAGATCACACTTGCATCCATAACCCAAGCGATGCCACAGAAAGCTAATAGAGGTTCCTACAGAGGATGTGGGACTCTATGACCTCCCACACAAATGATCATTACTCTGCAGCATTCAGTGCTTGATTACACACTGTTGAAAGGTAGAAAACTCTATAGCACTGTGCCTTTTTTTTTTTTTTAACACAATTCAGGCCGTTGCTGTCATTATGCAATCATCACAAAAATATTTAGGCCTTTGAAAAGGAGTTGAGAAGTTAGTTAACTTCAGAGCAGGTACTTGTCCATTTGGGAATCTTGCAGGGTGTGATCATCAGCATGCTGTCCCTCCCATACGTAGTGTGTGAAAGGACCATTTTCTCTCCTCTCCTCTGCACTAAGTGTCTGTTCTGTATTGCATTTGCGGGCAAAAAAAGATGAACCATGAATTCACATCTGTTCAGGTTTTAATAATATTATTTGGAAATAAGTCTTTATTAGTTGCTTTTCCGGTCAGGCAGTGCTAAATCCTGTCAAGGTATTAGACGATTTGAAGCTTTGATGTTTAATTGAAATTTGTTATTGGTCCTGTTAGCATCAGCCAGTACGCTGGAAAATGCAGACTGACTTCTTGTGGTACAAGCTGTCACAGTGACTCAGCCACTTTGTCTCAATAAAAGCTAAACCCACTAAAATACTCTTGCTTAAACATCACACTTAAACATCACAGAGAACATTCAAGAAAATCATAGTAAAAGGTCATTATTTACATAACAAAGAAAAGATCTCCAAATTAGGAAATACTGGATTTACAATGACCCTTGCTATCTTTAGCTCCTTCCCCATGCTTGGCTTATTTTCAGACACTGGGATGCTCAAAGGTAAGGGCACTTTGTCATTTTAGGCCTGGAAGTGCTTTTAGATTATATTGATTTTATTTAATTGTCTTGAGATCATCTACCCTTAGCTCTAAGTATAACTGCAGACTATCACACCTCTTAAAATATAGGCTGGAATGCACTCCCCAGCTCAGTCTGGGCAAATGGCTGTTCATAGCTCTGTAGAGTGCTGCAAATAGGCCAAGACATAATACGTGCCACTGGGAATAGGGCTGCTCCAAAAACCAGTCACAGCACTCAAGTAATAGCTAGCTATCCAGGCCAGGTGCTGCAAAGAGTTTCAGAAACAGGAGACAAATCTTGGGGCGTGCTTATAAGTTTCATGTAAGTCTGGGGTTTGCAGTGAGAACAGTGAATCAGCATGCACAAAGAGAAAACACAAGGGGGTCTGAGGCACCCACCTTTTATACCTAAAATATATATGACATTTCTATTAGTAGTTCAGATGGACTATAGTCAACTATGTCAAGCACAACTGGCTTTCCAAAGCTGCGGTAGAGCTGGTTTTCCATTATGCATATAGGGAGGGGACTAGTAGGCATAGGATACAGCTGAAGCGTCTCCCATTCATCCTTTTCCTGTCCTGCCTTTCCTTTTCCTGTCCTTTATGGTGAGAAGCTTGCTGCTACATGCCTTGGGTATGAAATGAGAAGATGCTGAGATGAATGAAATGAGAAGGGTTTTATGTGACAAGCAGGTAAGTACTACATGGTGCAAATGCTGGAGGAGCTGTCTGCTATAGACATTATAGTACAAGGTCTTGCAAAATCACAAGTGTCAGTAAAGATATGTTATAGCATGGGCAGCAGTAATACAGACTGTTTCATGGAGCAGCTCAGAACCACAAAGTGTTTAAAGCAGCTGAGCTACAGTGCCATGCCTCCTGGGAGAGATACAGCATTAATATCTTCTTGTGTCCACTCAATAGAAGTGTCTTTTCTGGATCAAACTTGCACTACAAGATGAATCCATAGTGCATTGAACTAGTAATGACACAGAGCTTCTGATACACAAATTATCCCCCTTGTTTAAAGAGTGATGTAACAAAATCCCCCTCCCAACATATCAAAACCAGCTCACCAGATTAGTTAAGTATAACTACATATTACACCTTTTCTGTTCCGAGTCAATGCTACAGAAATTTACCAAGTGCATCATCTTATAATACAAAATCCAAAATTCTTGAATTTACCTCATACACCAAACAACCTCAAATACAGCCCCTAAGAGAAAAAGAAAAGCAAAAAAAGGCTCCACTATATTGCCATCTTCCTACTGGCTTAAAAGTCATTAACGGATATTCATTGAAATCAAACAGAATTCTTTTGCATTCTTGCTAGTTACCAAGACAGCAGTAGAACAGGGAGACAGAAACAAGTCAGAAACAATTAGAAATGAAGGCACCTTGTCAAAACTGAATTAGACAATTGCCTAAATCAAAACAGAAATCAAAAGCAGTTCTGGCTAAGTAATATACTTTTGACACTGACATGCCAGCTTAGCAGCTGCAAAATGCACTGTTATGTAAAGCATGGAGTCAAATTCTTCAGCCAGACTTCCCTTCTCACTCCACTGGATCCAGACCAATCCCAGAAGTGTTGGAATGTGCTTGTGAATTGTACTTAGTTTAACTTTTGTTGTATATTTCTTGAAATATAAAACTTTCCAAGTATTTGGGAATACACAGCTCTTGAGCTATAGCATGTACATTTCCAGATGTCTTTCTCATCCACATCCCAAGGGATCTCTAACCTATTAAAATTTTTACGCTTTCAGACTGTATTTGCCAAAATGCAGTCATACTGGCACTCTTTGAGGCAGCAAAGACCATTTGAAAACACATTTTTTTGGTCTATCCTTGTTTTCATTCTCCCTCCTCCTCTGCCCACCTACGGCACAGTAGATGGGGCCTTTCTCTAGGCAGAATAAGACTCATCGTGGGATCAGAAAGACAGAAGAAGCTAGTAGCATCCATGTAAAGCCCTGTTCATTACAAGTAGTATAAACATACAGATGGATTTTCTAAGGTATCCAATGATTCTGCGACACTGAGTTGCGATATCAGTGAAAGGCTGACTATTGTCAGAATGTCCTTTTAGAAATAAGTGAAGAAAGAAAAGGTACTGGAAATCAACACTGCGAGCCTTCAACTTAGTATCAGTCCATTTAAATTATGAGAAAGCAGTTTCCTTTCCTACTACCAAACTGACTCTTCCTTTGATTCTATTTCCATGAATCTGTTTTAACTAAGTTAAAAAAAAAAATCTATGGGACAGGTGTGTTGTAAAAAGTAAAGACATTGCTATATATTGTAACCAAAGGGGCTTTGTGGAAGATATCTATCACTTCACAATGTAATGCTAAATGAGCTACCCCAGGTCTCTTGAGAATTCAACCACACTTTCAGGATTCAGAATTGCAATGTTTCTATTACAGGCAGGGTGAGGTGACAGGATGCTATCAGACTTATTTTGTGCTAGCTCTAGTCTATGGTTAGACTTTGGTAGTTTTCTAAATCATTGTGAAAATATTTTTGAAAGAAACTAACTCAAAACTCAGGATACAGAGACAGATAAGATCTGGTGTTACTGAAATAATGTTTTCTTACCAGAAAAAGAAGAATAAAATGGTATTTTAACAACTTTGTTTTGGCATAGACCTCAATGTAGTATCTGAAAATCTGACATGATCTCATTTACAGATTTCCTTTGTTTCTTTGACTAGTGCTAGAAGAAAATACTGCATTCAACAATATTTTTTTTGTTAATTGTTAGCAAGAAGTGTTGTCTGGAAATAGCATCATATATACAGTTACACTTGTATACAATGTGCACAAAAGCAAAGTAAAATGTGCTTATTGGATCAGCAATGCATCTAGTAAAGCTCCAGGTTAACTAGTTCCAAACAGATTAACTAATTCCCTCACACCATGCTACAAGAATTTGACAGAAAGCGCATACAATACTTACTCAAAACAGGCTTTGAGTACAAGGCCTGGGAAATAATGAACAAAAAATTGTGCTGATTTCCTAATATGAAGGAGCCCTAGTCTATCTGGGAATACCTTTCCCATGCAACAAAAAAAACAGGCTGTATCTTGCAGTTCTGCCAGAACGCAGACTCATGCTGTCCATATTGCATAGCAATTTAAGGCCCTGAGTGAAGAAAATTAATCAAACACAAGCATCAAATCTACTATACATTAGATTATTATTTTTCCAGTAGGGTACCTGTATCATTTGGTAATGTCTACATCAGACAAATGCCTTCAGGAAATAAAAAACACAATGGATTTAGAAGTCCTATGAAATGTTATGCTGTGTAGAGAGCTACGTACCTATAGAATCCCTTCCTGTTGCCTTTAACTTCCCTAGCCAAGTATAATTCTAACTAGGCCTTAGCTCTCCTAGCCTTTTTGTAGCTTTAAAAACTGGGGTAGAGGTCTAAATAGCCTCGATGGTAGGGGAATTGCCAAAGAAATGTTGAACTTCAGCTGGTTCAAAAGTTACAAATAGAACTAAGTAACAGCAAGTACACTAATAAGGTTACAAGGTTCAAAGGTTACAAATAGAACTAAGTAACAGTAAGTATATTAATAAGGACAAAAGGAACTATAAGCTGCTGCACTGTATTAGCACATCAGCTTTTGAAATTACAAGACTAGCAACCTATTTTTGAAATCCAATCTATACTTGTATTGTGCTTTCTACTATTCACCTTGGACAATTCACTGCAGAAGTACAGGCTACAGTGTTGTGACAGAGACAGATCTGTGCTGGAGCTCTTCCATTTAATTTGAAAGAAAAAGCTATTTAAAATGACATTTGGCTCATGAACTGGTCATAAAAAAACTACTTCTACAAGGTGTCATTGTCTGCCATTACCTCCCCTTCTTCTAAGAAAGATACTGTGAGCTTCTCTTCTCTGGAGCTCATACCCAAAACAGATCCTTGCCCCACCTAAATTCTCACCTGGCTTGGGGAGAGTCATTAGTCTGACAGCATGCAGCCGTATATGAGGGAATTTGCTCTGTCCCCCTTAGTTCTTTCAGCAAAACCTGGTGCATCCCTGAGGCAGATTAGAAACTTTTATATGGATAGCCTTACATGAGTTTTTGCAGCAACAAGCTTCAGTCATTTTGTCTATTTAACTCACTGTGTGGGCACATAAACCAATTCAAAGAAAAAAAAAAAAAAAAAAGAAGAGATGTTTTAGACCTGAACTGCTTGCTTTCTTGTGGTCTGAAGGGCAGCTCTGGAAACCTTGCATAAGGTACCTCCAGTAGAGTGTGAATGAAAAGACAGAACCGTAAACCCTCACAGCAAATTTATTCTGGACAGTATGGTCATTGGCAACTACAGCCTCACCCACCATTCACTGCTGTTTTAATCCCAGCTCTGCACTGACCATGTACCCTGAAAGTGACTTCCTGGGAATACTGACAAAGACCTATGCATGCCCCATGGCACTGGGATGACCCACAAAAACCGTTTGAAAATCCATTTAGGCAACCTAGCTAGGATTTTCAGAAGTGCATTAAGTATTTATGCACAAGGACCTTCAAGGAAAAGAAAAAGTGTTTTAAAACTGAGATTTTCAACAGTGCTAAGGCTTTGTTTAGACTCATAAACTGCGCAAGAAGAACAGACCTAGACAGCAAACAGCTGGTACTTCACAAACAATGCCAGCTCCCCATGTTTCATCACTTGAGAGTTATTTCAGGCTAGAATTTGTCTGATCACATGGGCTGGATGATCATCAATGATCAGAGCATGTTAGGTTTATTCCTGCAGGACATCCTTCAGTTTGGTTTTGTCTGGCACATAATCTGCATTCTGCACTCTGAGACTGCTCTGAGCTACAGGAAGCCTTGCCACAGACCCTCTCTGAAAAAGCCACTCTGAACCTTACGTCTTTGAATGTTCAGCCATCTCTTTACACTTACTCCCTCTCAGCTGTGTAATGATATCAGCAAGATCAGCTAGTAGTAGCAAATATAAAGTATGCAGATGCTCTAAACCAATTATGTCACAGTTACACATCAGAGAAATGAAATTTCAGACACTGAGTTCTAGAAAACCTGCATATTGAACACATTTTTCTTTTGAGATGTTAATCATAAAAAGAAGTTAATTTTAGTAGATAAATTTCTGACCTCAACAGCAAACAGAACCCCCAAAAAGTAAATTCTCATCATGTATGTCTGCCAAAGCAAAAATCAATAGGCAATTCCAAATCAGGTAAAAATGTGGAACATGATACTTGACATTTTCTTTTCTGAAACTAGAATCTATGCATTGCAATAGCTCCTTAATTGGGTCAAAATGCCTATCAGTCTTAACGAACAATGCTTGTACACACCACACAGCTAGAATCATGCAACACCTAAGTAAGTCTGGAACAATATTCAGCTAAAAATACATATTTTTCAGATCCAAAAATCTACAATTTTTAAAGTAATGTTAGATCAGCTACACTGATACTCACACCATTGATTTAATTTTTTTATATGTTAAACATATATTAGCATCTCCTTTAAAGTACAATATGCAGCCAGTTTTGTTTTCTCAATAAAACATACCCTTCACTTCTATCTAAAAGTAAAACTAGAAGTGAATAACCTCCAATTCACCAGATTTTAACAGATCCTCTGTTGTGATGTCTCAGCCTAAGCATAAGAGCCAAAAATGAATATAAACTGCAGACAAAAAGTTCATATCTTCCACAGCCAAAAATCACACCTATTAAATCATAATGACACTTCTTGTTTCAAGTTGTGCCCATTCAGTTGTGTCATGCTAGTCACTGTGCTCCTGATATTGCTTTTCAGGGAAGTCATTTGAATAGCAGAAGAGTTGTGCAAGTAGCTGGCAGATCTCCCTTGCTCAGCTTTCCTCCTGCAGCGAAGCTGGTTGTTGAAATGTCTTCTAAAACTCTCACTGAGAAAATACAGTGCAAATGGGTTGACACAAGAGTTGCAGAAGCTTAGCACTCGGGCCACTAAGGTAACAACCATATGTCCTGTTGACGGATCAATCTCATTGTAATTAAAAGATCGGTACATGTACAGCACATGGTTAGGAAACCAGCAGATTGCAAAGAAGCCAACAAAAACTAGAACAATTTTTGCCAGACGTTTCCGAGTTTCCATCTGAAAAGATGAAAAGAACCTAAGTGAACAACAACAAATAGAACTACTCCACATAACAGAATTAAAACATGTAGCATTTTTCTTTATATTAGTTTTAACAAGCATTGCAAGTAAGGCCAGTAAAAATGTTTCCTTCAAAGGCTGAATCACTTTTTCTCTCACTTACTTTCTTTTCTCACTCTTAGTTTACTTTCAGTGAAAAATCCTGGCTCTTTGCAGTAACAGAAGGTTGCTCTTCCTATATGGTATACACAGCACAAATGATTCATGACCCAAGTAAGCACTGGCTTTTAGCCTGAAAGCACACAGCAAAGGATGTCATGAAAAGTAACCTCTTCTGATGAGATCTCAGTGCTTGGCTTGAAACTCAGCTTTACTTAGAAAGCTATTTAGAAACCATTGCCTTTGAAATCTAGGAACATTGTGAGTGAAATGTGGAGACATTGCTGTGATGTTAGCTATACAATGGTACTTACATACCTTTATTTTGTCTGAAATTCCTCACCTTTCACATATCTCCTAGACAAACCATAAAAACTGCATTGCACAGTATGAAGCATCTTAACTCCAGGGTAAGGTGAAAGGTTCAGTTAAACTTCAATAGTGACATGGAAAAAAAGTACCTTAAACTGAACGTAAGCTATAATGGAGAACAATGTAGATATCAAGAGTGGCTGAAAAGTTGACAGGAAATAAGCCTACACAGTGGTTCCAGACTGAGAGAGGGTGAGAAACTGGACAGATAGAAGGCATCAAAGGGAGGCAGAAACTTTCTATATATTCCTCCCAAAAGATTACTTATGTATGTCAGGTACCAAAGTTTTGCAAAGGCAGGGAAGGTTTATGGCTTTCCCAGTTTCTGGGGAAAAAAATCCTAAAAAGACCCACAACCACAAAATCAAGTTCATTTATTCTAACTGGGTTTCAAAATCTGTGAAATAAATCTCTAAGTAGTTTTCTTGGCTCTACCTAACACAAAACAAGTGGGGAATTCACAAAAGATGGGAAAACTCTAACACTCAAATTTGATAGGATTTGCACTCAGATTGCAAAGGCAGACTAAAAGATGCAGAGGTATAGTGTGAATATTATGCTTTTGTGCTATGGCCTAAAGAAACTTGAGTTGATAAAAATAGTCTAAATTTATTTCTTCTTGCTGGGAAATATGTAAGTACACCAAAACTTTCTATCATTCTGAGCCTCATAGATTAACAAACAGAAAAAACCTAAGCAGAATGAAAAACTGTGTTCTTGCTTTGAAAATACATGTGGGTTCAGAAATGTGATATGAATTAAATATTGTTTTCATCCTGAGGGTTCAGCCAAAAGGCTCTCTGTATTTCACAGGGAAATAAAATAATACATGAAGTGCTAATATATATGCCTTTTTGACGAGAAACAGATTAGAGTAGAAATGAAACGTCAAGCAAAAAGGACATGAGGGAATGTAGTCTTTCTTTTTAAAAGAATATGTACATGTTATATATGCAAGGAGATTTCAGTAAGTATAAAAGTATTTTCTAAAATATTGGCAGAGAAAAACATTCCAAAATGTTTTAATGGGCATAAGCATTTTTCTCTATCAATACTAACGCTTTTGTAAAGGCGCTTTCACTGCAAAAGCTGTTGTTTGTATATATATAAATGTTCCTTCTAATGAACAGCCTGTTGCTATCTTATTGCCTCCTGTGCCTCACAGGGAAGCTGGCTTTGTCCAGCATTTCAAAATGTTTTGTCTCAAAGGTATACAAAACTTATACTGAAAGTTTTATAGCATCTAGAATAGAAAGGGTATTAGAGAAGTGCAAGTTTAGGATTGTATCCAATAAAGATATACTGAGAAAGCCAAGAAAGAATCAGTTCATGCTCTGTGTTCATATTTTCAGCACTCCTTGGTCTGAGAAGAAGCTCAGATCTCCTAAGAAAAGTTTAACCTATGTCAACTTTTTCATTTTGAAGCAAGAAGGGATAATTCTCAGAAAGTTCATGTAAGATTTCTTCCCAAAACGGCTGCCTATAGAGACAGGTGAAGCCACTAGCATTAACTACAAAAACATTGTTTCTCAGTAATAACATAAGTAATGGTTACAGTAACAACACATATAAGCACATATAGCAATCCCATTTCTTGTTAGGAATATACATTGCTGGCAGCAAATTTATACTTTCCCTTTTTTACATTCATTTACATACTGGGCCTAATACTAAGTAATTGCAAAACGAGATTTTTCAGGTAATCCTTGGCTTAGTTCATGCACGTGGAAACTGAACTGATCCTCTATGAAATCCAACAATATGGATGTTATAGATCCTGTACTTTCATTTGTAAGTGTATACAGCACACAAGTCTTTCATTGGGATGTAGAAAACAAACTGCTTACCTGCCTTTTGCAATGCTCATTGTATTCTCCAGGGATGTTGTGAGCACTTTTTATTAAACTCTTTGCAATATGACAGTAGTAGATACTAATAATGGCAAGAGGGATAAGGAAATACACAAGGAATATCAGCACAGAATGGATCTTCGGATGCAAGTCGTTCGTCATGGGGTATGGTATGCATGCTGTGAAAGTGATATTATCCGAGTCATTGATGTGGGCCAGTTCAGAGAACACTGCTTCAGGAACTGCTAGAAGCATGGAAATTACCCAGATGGTAATGGCTTTAAGACAGGTCCATAGCACTGCACTGGAGGTCTGGATGTCCATGGGGTTTACAATTGCTTTGTACCTGAAATTCATCAAAATGCAAATACAAATTAAAAGGTACCTTTTCAAATTCAACATGTGATGCATAAGGCCACTGCATACCTTTGATTAAAATAATGCCATATTTTGTTCTTATTTGAAACATCAAGGGCTTTGTAATCTTTTTTAAATTTGCATTCTCTAAATCTCTAGCTTCAACTATATATGTACACAGCAGAGGGAGCAAATGGAGCCCTGTATACCACCTTGTAGCTGTCGGTGTCCATTCTGTGCCAGCCTGGTGAAAGTACCGAAGCAGCCATGACTCAATTCTTTCTTTCATCATTTGCCCCCCTACCTCCATACTTCGCACTCATACCAGCACATGCAAACTACAGTTTGCTCCCTCCTTCAGTTTCCAAAGCCAAGGACTCCCCCCTGCCTATCAGCAGGGCTTTCCCACTTTCAAAGTGCATCAGCCCCTCTTGGAGCACAGGGCAACAATCAGCAATAGCCACCCCCTGCCAGATCAGCAACAACTGCTGCTGTGGTGGCTCTTGCCTTACCACCCCACTGCCTTTCTACACTGTCCCGACTGTAACATCTGGAATATACACATCTTCATAAAGTCAGGCAGGAATGACTCCCAACAGCCTATGCAGAATTATTAAACTCTTAAATAAAGCAAATATTTCCACATCAATAGCTGGAAGTTGCTGCTCTATACCACATTTTGGGAAACTGTCTCATATGATTACATATAAACCTTTGCAGAACTGATAATTTCATAAGCATTAAAATGAAAACAGGAAAAATTGCGGAGAATGGAAAGATCACACTCCAGCAAACTAAAACGAATGAACAGCAATAGACTTTGGTCAGGAATTCTTCTATTAAAAAAAAAAAAAATTGTTGCAGAAAGCGACACAAAGTGAAACTTCCCACAAGAAAAGGTCAGTATGAAAAACCTGAATACACATTGAGAAAAATATTTCAAGGATATCTTAATGTTTTGCTTCAATTTTTAATTTATTTGTAAAACTTCTTTTTTCAAAATGTAATTACATTATGCTTTAGTCTTTTTATTAAAAACTTCACATTAAACAAAATATTTCCATGTCTAAGATGTGGTGATTTGGAAAGTTACTTTTTTTGCCTTCTTCAATTTTTTGTTTCTAGTTTCGATTTGATTTGGGATGGCTGGCATTTTTTTTTTCCCTGAAATTGCAGAATTTTTGAATAATGGAAAAATCATTTTTCTTTAATATCTAAAGAAAAGTTTAACAGGAAGAAGAGAGTCAGTAGAGTTTTATACTCTAGGTATGCAACTTTATTCTTAAGGTCTTTCTAGTCAGTGGAGATGTACTTTCAAAGAGTGATTCACATTTTAGCTGTATTAAATCATGCTCTTAGGTGTTTATTTTTCTTATACAATGAGTTTAGAGTGAGAAGAACTGTAACATAGATGTCTTTACTTGGTGATAAGACTCCTTATCCATGCACGTAAATACATATAAATGCATACACAAATATAAATATGTGTATAAACAGGTGTCTAAATAGCAAGGTCTAGGTTATGGATAAATATAACATTGTTTCTGTAGAGAATGCTGAGAAACTGAGTTGTGATCCCAAATACTCCTCATGGCTGATTTGCATGTCCTGACAGTTACTTCATAGTCCCTCAACACCCTGAGCAAATACCATGAAAATATCTGGAGCAGAGCACCGTCTTGGTACCCTAGGACACTTTTTCTTCAGAGAACATTTGAGTCAAAATGTGCCTTGGAGTCTGCTTTCTCAGGACTGTGATGAATTGTCTTACCACTAAATAATTAATAATAATGACTATTTATGTCCATATCCTCTTTGAATTCAGAGAGGATTTTTACTGTGTCTTCACCCATATCATGGAGAGAAAAATAAAACTCAGCAAACTGTCTCTGTTAATTTACATTTGCCATTTCTTCTAAGACACAATGAGAAACTCCCTGGACACCAAGGTGTAAGGAAATCCTTTATGCTGCCATAGGAAGAATAGAAGCTTCTGCAAAAAGCATGAATGTTCCCCAGCACAATCTGTGACCTTATTATTCAATAATTTGCTTCCTATTGCTGTCTGCTTTGATTTCATTACAGAAAGACAGACCATCTATTTCATTTCATTCAACTGAGGTGACGTCAAGTCTTTACATCTGCTCATTTCTTCAAAACTTTACATTGTTGGGGAGAGCTGGTTTGGGACTTCAGGGGTGGAGGACATTGCATAAAATAATGTTTTGCACTACAGACTTTTTTTCCTCTGTTTTCCCATTTCAGTGCTTCAAACTATTTTGACCACAGCCCTATAGCCCAAGACAATGACCATGTTCCAATTAATTGTTTTAGCAGTACTTGGTCTCATTAATGTCTAAATGGGAGACCTTTTCAGAAGCCTTTACATTAGCAGAAGATGTGGGATATATGTGTGCCTCGGCAAATATTGCTGTTTCACCAAATAGCACGCTTTTCCCTGAGTTACAACTGACTCCAAGTTAAAAGGCATTGGAGCAGAGTGTCCTTTTTCATAAACAGCTGAGTTCAGCTCAAAAAACTTCTTTAATCCTATAAAAATTCTACTTTCTACTTCATATGACTACAAGGTGGCACTCTTCTTCCTAGGGTTCAGCCCTTCACAGCACTCAGTGGCAACAGAAAGAAAAAGGTACGAAGTGCTTTACAAGTCTGTCATCTTGTTTACATCTCTGAAAAGATGCAGAGTAGAGACAGGTTACAGATAAAATCAAATGTAAAATGAGTGAAATTAGGAGTGTTCCCAAAATGAACACCCAGCCTTTTCCTTTGTACAAAACCAGTGTAAGGCTAAAACATACCACCAACCACCCAAATTACAAGCTGCTTATTTTCTATCAATAAAATAACCCTATAAATTAGAGTAAGGGTGCAAATTATTTAGTCAAATTAGCAAGAAAAATCCATCTTTTTGTTCACTGATGAGAAAAGAAAATTAGAGCTTGCCAAGAAGTTCAGGAATTAATTATAAATATGAATTTGGTTTTAATTAAAAGCCTTCATGTAAATTCTGTCTTCCTACATCCTCTATCATTATCACTTTTGACAAAGGCACTCCAACCCATGAAATACTTTTATAAGTTTCCTTTCTCTGGAAATGTGGTTTCTGCAACAGACACAAGCATAAACTTGTCCATTTTGCAGATTATTTTTGTTTGTATAGCATGTTTTAATTATAAAGCTATCTTCTCCCTTATCCACGACCCAAAAAATACCTGATGAAAAGAATATCCTCCTCCTCTAGAGTTATGCTGCCACCCTCTAAACTCCAGTATAGTTTACCTACATAGAATAAGCCTCTGCTGCCTCCACAATGCTATTTCCCTCCCACACATTTGACTACAAAAGAAACTGCCCCATGATTGATCCTAAACTATCCCTCCATTGCAGGGCTATCTCTTTTTCTAGAGTACTCTGTTGTGACCACCTTCAGAAACAAATTAAAAAGAAAAACCAAAACAACGAGGCAATACTTAGGCAGACACCAGACTACCATTCTAAGCAGAACTGCCTCAATATCTCCTCACCCTTTTGTTTCTGTATCTTCTGTTGTCTCTACTTTCAAACCCTTCATGTCAAAGACCTTCTTCTCTCTCCTCTTCATAAAACACCTACCACAAATAAGACCTTAATTTATCACCTAGATTTTTATGTGCCACCACAATGCAAATAAATAAATAAATAAATAAATGTGATAGTGAGGTGTCATAAACCAAGCAGAGACCTAATCCAGGTAGGGAAGATCCATACTACTTTAACTGAGTCTGCATTTCCATCCTGCAAACGGGGGGGCGTGGGGGGGTGGTATCCTTTTGTCTTATTATAAAGCTTCAGTTGTAAACAACATTGCTGTGCCATAGTAATCTATTTCCTGCAAACTAGACTCATTTATCATAACCATTTATATACTAGCATTTTATTGTGTCATTGCATGATGATTTTAAACACAAAACCGCAGCATTTAGCTTAACTATATGAAAGGATATAAACAAATCTGAATAGGAAATATGACTGTATGGTCAGTATTTGTTAAAAAAAATATTAGTATCATGTCCAGTTATAGCCTGCTCCTCTGGAGTAGAATGAAATTTTGGATGGGACCAATCCCTTTTCCTGGGATTGTCTGGGCAATACTGCTCACTCAACTCCAGCTGAACCATTAAGAGGAGAACAATATATGTAGCTGAGAACAACGTGGAATCATTTCATTGTGTGAACTTTTTTCACAACACACAGTCCGAGATTCACATTTATTCTATTTTGTTCTTATAAATTCTTACACTTTAAAGCAGATTTCTTATTTATTTTACAGCTAGTCCAATCATTTTTGTTCTGTGCTTACCTGTTCACTGCAGAAAATTACACTCACCAAAAACAAGCATCTCAGAGGTCTGATAGCTGAATATAATGAACAGATTTGAAATTAAGACTAACAGACCATGTCTAAACACAATTTAAATGAATGTCAATTGCATATGTTCTGTGTTTCTCAGGGGGAAAATCCTAAGATTTTTCTAAGTGGAAAAAGTTTTCCACTTTGTAGAAACACGCTCTGTTGAGCCAAAAAATATCAATAATGCTTCAACAAAAAAGTCTGATTTAGTATTTTGCATGATGATTTCCCCACCCCAGAAAAGAATCAAGACATAAGTTTCCCAGGGTGGGTTGGGTTACCTGTCCTGTCCACCCAGTGTTTCAGAGGAGAATTTTCTCTTTCCTTTTCATTTTTATTTCTCTTGCTACTTCTGCCTCTAGCCAGTCACTTCCCATTAGCTGACTACATTCCTTAGAAGGTCATGCAGATCTTGCAATAGCAGCTCACTGCCTGCAATCTGGCTTTTTTAGTTCTACTTCTCTAAGCCCATTGCACACAATCACACTAGTTAAAAGTACCATCAGTAATTTAATTCTCCTCCTGAGAGAAGTAATAGTAAATTGTTTCACTGCCTTTTATTCAGAGAAGTTCATATAAGACAGTATTCCCAGGAGATTTATATTTAAGTTTGATAATTCAACATCTGCTTGTCTGCATATCCACCATGTGCTTACTACATGTCTCCCAGGAATAATATCCATACATACTTGACTGGAGAAGATCTCATAAAACCATCACCGCTGGACCGTAAGGTCAATAAAAAATCAGTTACAGAAACTAAAGAGTCTGTAAGCAGAAATTCTGATTGTAAAATATGTTCAGTGCATTTACCTTTACAAAACTGTTGCTGTTACAAAACAGTTTTTCCCATTTCCTTGATGAATTGAGTAATAGTCCATGCCATGGCAGATAACGTAACTATTTAGGAGAACATTAAATGATATTTAGAAATGTTACAAGAAAGGAAGACTGAAATAAGCAAACTTCTATTAATGTACCTGGAAAAGGCTTAGATTTTGCTATTTGAGAATCTAGACCTGTAATTTCAAAATTCAGAAAAGCTGCAACTTCATTTATTTCCTCCAGTATTATAATCTAGAAGGCTCCACTCTGGCACTTTCAAACTTGTTTTCAGTTCAATTTCATTTGCAACTTCTGCTCTTAGTTTGTACTGAAATCACCAAACATGGAAAAAGCAAGCTCACACCACAGTTCACAGAGGAAAAAGTTAATATAGTAATCCTTAAAATACAAACAATCAAACAAATTTGGAGCCAAAGCCCAAACACGACACTATGTTAAAAAAGAATACTGTGAAACATAGTCGGAAAAAAAATGAAAATATATTTGGGATAGTCATATGAAGGACAAAACAGATTCGTAAAAGACAGAATGACAACATATCAGAATAATCCATTTCTCTGATATTCATACACATACCACAATTTTACATGCATATATGCTTTTACAAAGCTGGAAATGCACAGTAAAATCTGTATGCGGCAGATGCAATTGCACTAAGGTATTTATGGATTGTTTATATGTTGATTATTTTCTCTGACACTTGACAAGTTGTGTGAAGTTAATTCCAAACCAAAATTCTCTTCAATGAGCACACCAAAGTAGGTTTCTTCTGCTACCAGTTGTAGTCAGAAGTCAGCACATAGATATTAAACTTGCACAAAAGTTTTTGAGACCTTTTTCACTTTTCAACAGACTGCAACCTTCCAAATTTAAAGCAAATAAAACAAACAAAAAAAGTATCAAATAGTTTAGCTATGCACATCTATGTAATACATTTTAAGCATCTTAGGCACTGTATTTAGTTATTTAAGTATTAATTGAAATTTTCCAACTCCTTTGTTGTTAAGATACAGGAAAGGAGGCATGGCACTTATGAACAATACCTCTGTTATCTGGGTATTCAAGTATTTGTCTCATCAAAGGTGACTTTCTGTCACGCTTTTTAGAAAGACTAGAAAGAAGATGCTATTTCAATTGCAGTAGGACAAGTTCAGCTTAACTGTCAGCATTAGGGTGCAGCAGGACTGTATTTGAGCTAAGACATTTAAACCCTTCATTAGAAAGAAAATTCAATGTAGAAAAAGTAGCAGAATTAAATTTTATATTTCTTTTTACAGATCACATAAAAAATTAGGCATAAATGATAGGCAAAGAGCAAGACTATGCGAGACAAAACTAAAGCTGTTTTAAAAGGCTGCTATTTATTCCTTCAAAATCTATTCACCCCAGGTCTTTTGGCATTTTGTGGGTACAAGCACTTTCCATCATCATACACACTAATGCAGTGATGCCCAGAGGCGCACAGTGTAGCCCTCACTCTTAATCCACTGCTCCCTGAGCTTTTCCAGCCACCTCTCCACCCCAATGTTTATGCATCATCCAGAAGTCTAGCTCTGAAAAGCTCTTGGATTCACCTTTCTGTACTTGTGCTCCACTTCTTTACCCTAGGTTCCTCCCCAGGCAATGAACGGCAAGATCTCACCTTGAGGGTAAAGAGCTACATGGGCCCAGTTTGCATTCTGAGCTAACTGCATAACATAAAGTGGAAAAGCACTCCCTGGAGCAGCAAACAAGTTTATGGGATGGCTCAAGTCAAGCTCACCCCTGACGTGTCATTTTTGCAGTGAGACACTGGCACACCTTTTCTTCATACGTGCCATGCTGCAGCCCCTCTGGCAACACTTCTCTCACCTATTTTTACCCTTCTTATTCAAGACCATACCAAGTCCTGAGACTTTCCCATCAACATCCATTAGCTCTGGCCAAAATTGCAGTCCACGTTCCTTGGAGATGCAAGCTTGACAGGGGACCTATTTTTAATTCCTTGTCCCACCACACCTCTACGAAGCTCACCCCCGGCCATCGTACACCAGCTCTGTGTGCACTTTCAGGATGTGCTGAGTGCTATTGGAAGTGTTCTGCACTAGTTTCTACTTCCCTATTATTTTCTTGGTTTGTGCATTTTTGTCCCTCAGCCCGCTTCCTTCTTTCGTCATCCACTGTAATTATTAGGTTTTGTCTTTCTGTACCTCACCCCCTGTTTTCTTCTTCTGATTTTTTTTAAAACAAGAGACACATTAAGGTTTCTAGAATGTTCTGGTTTCTCTGCAATAAATAAAAATCAATAGAAGCAGCGGCCATGAAGGGCAGGGGCGCTGCCCCTGCACATCTCCTGTGGGGCAATGAGACAGGACGTCTGATTCTGCAGTACTGCTCCTGTGCTGCTTCTATACCCCAGGGGAGATGTGTACAGCACATTGTACCACCAGCGCCACCACTACATCATCTCTGCTGCCACCATTCCCACCACTGCTGCTGCCATCCCAGTCCCCTCTGCCCTCTGCTGGACCTGCAGCAGGGCACCACTGCCCACACCTTCCCACCCACAGGAGGTGAAGGGTGGGAAGGACTGTTTGATGGCACCAGCTGCTATTCCTGGGATTAGGATGAGCAATCTTGGGCAGATCTGGTGTGTGTTGCCAATTTCAATCTGCAAGTGTGCTCTAGGGAAGTCTGAGAAGTACTGCTACAAATTACATACCAAGTTTGTGCACACAAATAAAAACCCAACAAACCAAACCCCAAATAGGTACTATATAATGATGCTTCTGGATAGAAGTGGCACATTTGTTACACTGATAGCACTATTGATGCAGAGAGGGACTTCTGTAACAAAAAGCCATATGAAATAAAGCAACTTAAAAGATATGCATGCAATGAACACTACTTTTTCTTCCTTATAGTTTCAGTTTGTAGTTAACTATTGTTCAGTTTATTGCTTCTCTAGTCATTGCTGTTAAATGCATAACATACATGTAATTTGCCATGCAGAACTCCCACATAAAGAGTAAGAGGAAAACAAGACAACTTTCCTTATCCTAATTCACACAGGTAAAGAATTCTAAATATTAATAAATCTTTTCCTTAATGTAATCAATGTTTGAAGCTCTATACAGTCCTGTGGTAATAAGGAGCAAAAAACAGGAAATGCTTCAATGATTATATATGAATATGCACTTTGAGCATTATCATAGAAAGAAGGGGTCACTGGAAAGACATTGTATACCAGACCAAATCTATATAATGGAGCCTTATTAATGGTATCACTGCTTCCAAACTGCAAACATCCTATGCCAGATTTACTTATCTGGAGAAAACACTGCCTCCAGACAGACTTCACTTCCACAGCACCTCTTAGGTGCAGAATACCACCACCACCACTCCTGATCTGTCAGTTTTCACTCGACAAAACTTAAGATGACACGCTTGGATCTGGCTACAAATCAGTGTAGCAAAAAAACCCTCCACACCAGTGCCTCCCCTTTAGCTCAACACAAGTGTTGTACAAAAAAGTAGACCTAAGTCCAACCCTGACTTTATTGAGAGTTCAGCTAGCTTCACTCAGAGGTGACTTGCACCTCCAAAGGTCTAGACATTAGTCTCTGAAGTCAGTGGTTGTTCTGACTAAAAAGAAAATGTGTTTTATTCTCAGTAACTGAAAAAGCAACTGCAGAGATTAAAGAAACAGAGTTGTTAAATTCTTAGTATAACAACTTCTGATATTTTTATATACTGTGAACTCCAAAATCCTGAAGGAATGTGTTCATTATGAGCTTATATGGGCACAGCACACAATGTGTAGCTGTTTTCTAGGATGTGTAATTCTAAATGCATTCAGTTTAAACAGATTTAGCATTATTACTTCTTGGATCTTTATTGATATTAAAAGAGGGATATAAAATCATATGGAAAAAGCAAACAATGAATGCTCCAAAGCTATATAAAAAGTAAATGCATGAATCTTTAAACATTAAACCACCAGCATTCTCTTACATTATATTTCAGTAGAGAGACAATGCCCTCTTCAAATAAGATAACACAATCACAATCATATTTTTAAACAGTGGAAATAGAGCAGAAAGAAAACAGCAAAGTTTGCTCTGCTCTCCAAGGAGAGGTATTGACATACTTTTAAACTGAGGCAATCAAAGAGTTATGGGTGTTCACTTTAAGGTAAGTTTTGCAAACTCTTTTTCAAAAATATAATCCTTTTTCAGAAGTTACCAGGTCCTTATACACAAGTCTTTTAGGTCCAGACTCAAATACCACCGAAACTGATGGCCGTTGAAAACTACCCTCAGGTGCAATCAAACAATTTTACTGAATTAGCTAAAAAAGAATTAATAATAAAAAAAAGTAATTATTTATAAAAGGATTAGAAATTTTAAAGAAAAGTTACTGTGTGAAGATACATCACTAAATTTAATCCTTTACATCATGCACCAATGTAATACATTGTTTGGCTTGAAATCCAACAAAAGAAAATGGGTTAATTGCTATGGAGAAGTAATCAAACATTTTCATTTACGGCTAAAAAAAAAAAATGCTTACATAAAGGAAGAAAGACAGTTTCATTTAATTTAAGGCTGCCAATTACACTGCAAGATTTTGTCTTTTAGAGCCTGAAGCACAGTCCAACAGCCACCCAGTTGCTATAAATCCCTTAAGCACACATTTCTAACAACTGGGAGGAAAAACTTGGGGTCCAACTCTGTTTCTTCCTGTTCTGACAAGCAGTGGAAATGGAAGTATTACTTTCTAGTTTGTTTTCAGTGGTTTTCTGATTTTCTTTTTTTTTCTTTTTCCTTTTCTTTTCTAGCATTTCAGAAGAATCCAATATGAACAGCTTGATTAAAACTTTAAGACTGACAATTACAACACAACAATTCAGTGTTTCTGAATTCCCAGAGGCTGAACTATTCTGGCAGTGATTTCTGGTAACCTGTTCTTCTACTAGGGCACAAACATGCACTCACACACACACAAGCACACAAACTCTAGTCAAAAAAAAAAAGAAAAAAAATAGATTAAAAATACCTCTGTGCTTAACTTGGTTTAAGCTGCTCACTGCCTGTTGACATACACTGTGGCTTGGCCTGGGTCATATTTAGCATCTAAAACCTTCCTTTAATGAATAAGATTTCAATGTATGGTCTATTACGGTCATCCCAGCTGTGCAGAGGACAGGACTAGCCCAGCTCTTGCAGCTTGCACCCTGAAAGATGGAGGCCCACCTGCATCATCCATTTCCAGAAACCCTTAAAGTTAAGTTAGTACCAGACCTGCCATCAGTCAGTGAGGGAAGGAGAAGCATGGGCACCTCACAAGTTGGAATGAGGAAATTGCAAACCAGGGATACTTTACCAGAGGGGTCCTTTACCTCTCATGCCAGCTCCAGCTAGCTTTAGCCCAAGCTGCAGAGAGCCAAGGGGCAGCCCAGCTTTCCTACCTGTCAGCACTCAGTGCGGTGAGAGTGAAGACAGAGACACCAACGGAGGTGAGCTGGATGGCAGGGATGAGCTTGCAGCCCACCTCCCCAAACAGCCACTCCTCAGAGAAATATCGGGAGGCATCCACGGGCACACAGGTCGCTAGCAGCAGCAGATCACCAGCAGCAAGGCTGGAGATGAAAATGTTAGGCACACTCCTCATGGCGCTGTTGGAGATGAAGATCTTCATGAGGGTGACGTTGCCCAGCAAGCCCATGGTGATGATGAGCAGGTAAAGTGAAGGGATCACACAGCGGACGATAAACATGGCTGTGCCCCCGCCTGGGGACTGCAGGGCTGCGTCTGGCACCATCTGCGTGCTCCCATTGCCCCCGAGGGGCATCGCTAGGAGCTCGGGCAGCAGCTCTGTCTCCATCCTCCAAGCTTCAGGCAGACTGAGAGGTCTTCAGCGCAAAGTGCAGTGGGAGTCACGGGAAGCCTTCACTTCTCTGCAAGTCAACCAACTTTCTCGCCCTTCCCTCCTGCCTTTCTTCCTCCCCCTCTTCCTCTGCCAAGTTTTCTCCCCTCACAAATACATAGGAAGGCCGCACTGTCCGCCGGCGCAGTGCGGGCGTTAAAAATTCCCGCGCCGCTCCCCTTCAGCTCTCTGGAGGAGCCCTCTCCCGGGTGAGCAGGAGGGCACGATCCTGCGCCTCGAGGGCAGACACCGCCATGCGGACAGGAGCCTACGCGGACAGTAGCAGACCAGAGCACGGCCGACCCAAAGGGAACGGGGGCGGAGCCGGCGCTGACCAGTGGCTCCGGTGCTCCTCGCCCCGCAGCCGCGGGCTACTGAGCCGGAGCAGCGGGCGAGGCACAGACCCAGCCTGCTCCTTACTCCGCAGCTCGGATTTATACCTGGCGCTGGGAGGAGCCGCCCCGCCTCTCCTCCGGCAATCGCTTGTGCCTTCGCCCCCAGCTCCGAGGCGGATCCTGCGCGGAGGCGAGACGCGGATCTCGGCGCCGCTGCCGGCACCCAGCAGGGTCCCAGCCCTGAGCGCTGAGGGGTCGGGAGGCAGCTCTCCCCTCGCCGCTGCTCTCCTCACGCAGTTTCCCGAGATGCGCTGTCCGGAACACTAGAGAGCTGTCCGCCTCGTCGGGCGAAGGTGGGATTGCTCCGGGATATTTGTCTTCCAGCATCTTACCCAGGTGAAACCACCGCGGTTTGAAGCGCAGTGACAGGGAGTGAGATGAAGAGATTTTATTTCTGTCATCCAGCTGTGGGCTCTGAATAGATAATATTCAAAGCCATTCGTTGCCTTTAAAGTTTGAAGGATTGATTTGCTAAGCTGCATTTCACATGAGTCTTGACTACAGAAATGGGGACAGCTGAAATGTTTTATCTACAACTTATTTTGCAAACAGTGTAACACAGTGGAAAATAAACACTGTTTGTCTCTGTGAAATGCAGCATTTGTCCGTAGTGTTTCTTGCTTTTCACTGAGGTAGTATCTTTTACTTTCTAGTGTCTGCACATGTATAGGCTTTCCAAACAGCAGCAGAAGCCATGAATGTAGGAAACTGCAATTATTCTGAAAGAGAAGCAGACCTACCAGACTGAAGTTCTCTCCCTCCCTCTTCTCCAAAGGGAAGATATATGAGCTTGCAGTGAATTTGCTTGTTCTTATTATTAAAACAGCTCTCTTGAGGCTCTACAGGCTTACGACAGATGTATGGGGAAAGCAAATGAATGCCAAGGACTTGCTGAAGTGGGAGAGAGAATCTGACCACTGAAATGCCAGAAACAAAGCATGTCACATGTGCAGTAAGAAGCAGCCTGTCCATGACATGCTGTCCAGTGTAGGAATTAAATTTAGGACATCAGCAATTTATCTTAAATAACCTTTTACTATCAAACAGAAAATATTATAGCTTCTTAAAAGTTACACCTATATCTATTGATCAATCTTTGTGACTCTTCTCACTTCTCTGAATATATAAATGTGTTAAAGTTGTGAAAATTACTGATTCATATAATGCTGGTCAGTTTATTAGAAACCCCAGCCAGTGCTAGTCCTCAGAAACAATCAGGCTAGAGATTTACCACAAGGTGGCTGATGAGAATTGCCACAGAACTCCTCTGCAAGTGGTTTTTATTACTGATCAAGTTTCCTCTCTGCAGTGTTCAACTACACTCCCTCCGAGGCAGCCTTACTGCTGTCTTGGATATTTATCTAAATTGATGGGACTCTCTGCTGAGTACCTTTCCAAGACCATCAATATTCATCTTTCTGCAAAGAGTCCAAGCCAGTCTTTTTGGCTCCCATTGTTTGGATCCAATATGTGTTTTTAACACTGTGGCTCCAGAGTATGGTCCTTTCATGAATTTATTTGAAAATGGGTTTATATGTGAACAATCGATATGATTTCCATTGGGAGAATAGTTTAAAGTCAAAATGCCTTTAATATTGATTTATCTGGGACAAAAGGAAGCTGAGTCTTTTTGCACGAATATCAACAAAAGAACACTTTAAAAGCTTCCACTGGCATAAACTTCTCGCAGTTTGCATGGAGATAGGTGAGACCCCTGGCTTTTTGTCGCACATCACCACCGCTCCTACTGCTGCCCTCCAGGAGAATTTCTTCTATACTAGCCAGTTTTACTTGCCCTTTAGTCCACAAGATGGAATTCCTAAGGTTGAGGAACTAGGAACCTATTCAGTGGGAATTTACGTTTCTGATTTTTACCAGTACTTGATTTTATCTACCTTATATTTTCAAAACTCTGATCAGCAAAGAAATAAGCTTTGGAGACTGTGAGTGTCTCCAGCTCAAAGGAAATAGAAAGTTAGATTATGTTTCTAATGCCATTCAACAGATGTCTACGTAAAGACAAGGGAACATACTTAAACAGCATGAATATAATTTCCTGCAGAGACAAAAATGAGAGGGAAAAGATCCATAGAACTAGAGATAAACCATCTGGAATTCAGATTCCCATGTACAAACTCTTCATCATTCTCTTCTCAAACAAAAGAACCCACCTATCTCTTTGGATGTTATTTCAGATTACAGTCTAGACACAATCTCACCCTGCAGCCGTGACAGAGTACTTGGCACACGAACAATGGAGTGTGTCACGGGTAACTGTCGTCAGTGGGAAAGAAACTGTGGACAGACTGAAATCAGCCCGCACAGAGAGAGCGTATCTGTGAGTGCAACACCACAGTCCCGGTACTGCAACAACCTAGAAACTTGCTTCATTAGTAATTCCCTGGCACAGGGATACAAAATCAGTACGTGCAGATGAGGAGCTCCACACAACTCACAAACGCCCTCTACCGAGGACTGTTTCTGTAAAGGGAAAAAGGCTTCTTTCATGTGTGCGTTCAGTTCAAGGTGCTTGATAACTCCAGGGCTAGTTCCCAATTTGCACATCACAACAAACTTGGTGTAGTCCCATGAAAAGCCAAGCATATCTGGCACAAAAACTACCTGTAATAAGTAGCCTTTAATTAAATATGAGCGCTTGCAAACTAAATGATAACTGTGCTCAAATGCAACCTTGGTAGCGATCATCTTTAAAGGCCTGCTCATCAGTCATAAATTAAAAAGAAATAAAGCAACAGACAAGGAGCAAATAGTATTTGAGCATCAGGAATCAAACCTTAGAGAAATTTTTATAGTATCATGCATTAAACCATCAGACACAGATGGAAAAAGTGGATATGCATTGCAGCAGAAAGTGACTTTTCCCAGACAGTCAAATGTACAATAACCTAAAGTAAGTCATGTCTTCTTTCTTGTTACTTGAATCCAAGCTTCCTAAATTTTGTAGATAGTTGTTTGTGGTTTCTTTTGGCAGAGACTTCCATTACCTTTCAGCTGCTTGTATCAGGGGCTCAATTAAAAGGACAAAGTACAGAAATATATCACTGCCCCATCACCAGGTTTCAGAACAGGTAACAAGGTTTGCTGCTGCTACTATGTGGGTGGCTGAAAGTGGGTCCAAGAAGCAGCTGAATAAAGTAGACAGAGTTGGAGAAAGGAGGGGATGGAGACAACGGCTCTCTACCTGGGTATAAAACATTCCATATTGTGGAGCCTACAAGGAGGAAAACATTCAGCTTCTAAGGACATATTTCTAAGGCCAGACCTTAAGCTCCCAGGTTAGATATCTCAACATCAAAACTCTGACTCTTTTCTAGTAAAATAACACTGAAAATAAATTATGGCTGCACTTGGACGAGCTCTAAGAAGCAGCTAATAAGAAAAAATATGCCAGATGTGTGCCTTGCAGCCCCTTTTACCTCAAGACTCCAGGGAACAGAAGAGGTACCTACACTCTGTGGTCAGATCTGAGCTGTGTCTGACAGCAGTACTCTGTCTTTGGAGCACTGGGCTGCAAGCAGTAGTTTATGATTTCCCAGGCCTGGAAAATCTGCAACAAACACCTGTATGGAAATTCCTCTTTGTTAAGTCTGAGTGACTGGACATGGTGACTGTACAAAAGAATGCTAGAGTGGTTCATCATGCCTATTTCATAATTTTTCAAAATATGCTTTTTAGATTAAATAGATTTTACATTAATAATGAAATAAAAAGTCAGGAAGAAGCTCTATGTATGATACACATCTCCCCAGACTGAGTGCCATGGCTGAGCACATACCCTTGCGCAACAAGCCCGGGTTCTCAACTTCCAGGCTTTGCATCCTGCTCACTACTCTTCATGCTAAACCTAAGTCAGAAGGCAGTCAGAAGGATCTGAGGAAGTTATCTGCCTCCTAAGCCTGCCACCTTAGCTGAAGGTGAGACAACCCTCACTTCAGGTCCAAATTGCACTGGAGACTCCTGCGCGGTGGCCTCCAATGGGCCTAAGTTTCAAAATGGGGAATTCTGCAAACCAAAATGGAAATTCAGGCACTTCCAGGCAAATCTGGAAAGCTGGCAGAAAAGGCTGCTCTCTGCAAGGTCTCTTTTGGCAGACAAAAACTTATCTTGCTGATACCAGTTTATTTTTCCTGTCATTTCATTTTGTGCCATTTTCATGGTGTCATTTTTTTATGACCCAAGAATAATAGGTGCCATTATATTTAACCACACTAATAAAGCAATGAACTGGGTGCATAACATTAGACATGCAGTTCATGCCTCTAAGAACAAGTGCACCCTTATGCATGCATTTAGTTTAAATTTGTTTAGCTCTGATTATACAGTAGGGCTTCAACTCACTAAAAGTTTAATGAGCACACTGCTGACTTGCAATCTTGAGCTGAAAGCCAGGTTTAGGCCTCACTTATTTCGAAATAAGTGTGATATCAACAGTTCCATCCCATTTGTCCATGTCAGACAACTATCAGACAACTGCTTCTGCAGATTCAAAGCAAATAATGATTTTCTGTCAAGAAAGTCCCAAGGAACAGCCAGAGTTGCCTCAGCAGGCTGCATTCAAAAGGACTGCACAGTGCCAGCTTACTCTGTTCCCATCTCAAGTTATCCTCTTAATGTGGTGTCATGAAGCACATTATCGAACACATATGGCAAAAGAAAAACAGTGCTATTAGTTCCTCCCGGTGCGAAGATAATGGGCTTCCTGTGCTTCAGCTCACGTGACATGTATTGAGCCACTTCAAAGAAACTGACAGTTTTATTGTGGGCCCATTCAACACATTCAGTGGGGCTTGAGTGCAGACACCCATGGGGTTTGTACTGAGTTTATTTGACAATGTCACCGTAATTCATTTCTTATTTCAATGCAGCTGTATTCCTCATGCATTCCCAGAACTAAAGCAGAGCATTGCCTGCTAACTTTTATTTTAGTTTTTATATCACAGGACAGAAGTTTAAGTTTTCATAATGTTACTGAGATCGTACAGTGAATTACTTGATTGTCTTAGACAACCCTGTCAGCTAAGTAATTACATTATCCCCGCCTAACAATAAAAAGATATAAAGTAGCATTTGTATAGTGCAGCTTTTTACCTAAAATGTGTTCATAATTATTGTTTCTATCTATAGTAATATCAAAGGCTTCCTGACCAAACCTGCTAATTATTGTAGGTACATGTTCATCAATTAATGTGAAAATAATCTATACTATACCAAGCATAATAAATAGCACTGGAATACCTATCTCAATTTAGAAACTAGAGTTACTCAGTTTTCACAATATTGCTTTTCTAAACATTTCTGCTTAAAGAGATCATAGGAAATACAAATGCAAATATTCTTTGAAGTACCTTCAATGGCAGGTTTTCAATAGTAATTCACATTTTAGAAGAAATATTAAAATAATACTGCTACTAAACATCTGTCAAGCATACTGAGCTAATTTAGTAATTTCATAGTATTGTAGGAGCATTAAAAATTGCTTTTGGATGATACTTAAGCTCCATATGAGTTATGACAAGAATGAAAACAATTCACTGCAATCACAATTATTGCATTTTTGCGAAGGTTAGTCACACATCCTGAGAATTACAGCATTTTATTGCAGAGCACATGTGACTGAGATATTATTGCTTTTAGTTCATTCAATACATACAAACCTCAGCATTTTCTCTACGCAGTGGAGAAACTGCATTAAAAAAAGTTTGGAAACCCAGCCTCAGTGCTACTAACACAGCACCTTTTGCAGTACTCCAGGAAACAGACATTAATTAACTACCTGAAAAGTAAGCAGTACTAAATAACAGACACTTAAGCGCTTTTCGCCTTCTTTGTAATCTAGCTGCTTCAGCAGATGCAGGATCCCCTTAGATGTGAAGTTCCCTTACAAAGGGTGTTCCGATGTCCAACAACAGTTATTCTAACCATGCCAGTAATACAGTCACTGTGGTACCTTTTAGAGTCACAGCAGCTAAATCAACACATAAAATTAACCCCAATTCCCATCTCTTCCCTCCTTCTTCCCATGTTTCCATGCCTATGAGCATACATCACAGAGAGGGCAATAATTCTTGTTACACCAGCTTGAAGTCACACTGCAGTTACAAGGGAGAGTCTCTTGTGAGCTCCAATCACTAGGTTCCAACCAACATGTTGAGGCACAACCTCCCTGTGGGTGTTTACCAGCTGCAGCATCTGCCACATGCATGAGCTTGCATGTGTAGCTCTTCTTTCAACTGTGCATATGGAGTATTCTGGCAACTTATTAATAGCAATCATTGTCATTAACTTATTTGCAGCAATATCAGAGTGGTTAATATTATTTAATTCTATTGCTGCTGTTTCTTTGAATTCAGAATCTTGGACTTACAGCTTCTAAGTTCGGTTGCATACTTACTCTTTATGTGACTTAATTAAAATAAGTTATTAAATTGTAGATGGTGAAAATTGAACCTGTCAGCAGCCCAGAAGTTGGCGCTAGGCCCTAGTTGGCGGAGTCCCAGCTCTCCGGGACCAGGACCAGGACTGGGAAAGAGACAGTAGGGAACCAGGCTGGGGTGATGGGCTGTATAGTGGGTACCCCAAAGTGGGGTGAAAGGCTGGTGTAAGGCAGCAGAGGTCAGGGGCAAGGGAGAACCCGGCAACGGCACGACGGTGGCGGCCAGCACTGATGGAGGTGCTGGCCAGGGATTACCATCCAGCACTGGCAGGCCCTGCTTCTGCTGTGCCTGCTCCCTGCCTGAGGGCCAGGTGACATAACCCCAAGCACAGGCTGGAGGGGTTTGTGAGTAGGCTGATGCCTTCCTGCAGTGGCTCTTAGTGGGATACGAGGCCCACTAAAAGAAAGAAAAAGCATCCTTCCTGGGTGCTAGAAATGCCTCTTTAGGGAAGTCAAATTTAATTCGCAAGAATAAGTATCATTAGCTTTGATAACGTCACTGCCATTGTCTGGCAATAAATAAATCAATAAATGAATACAACAGAAAAGCAAATGAATACAACAGCAAAGCAAATGAATACAACAGCAAAACAAATGGACTTCTGGTCAAGGCATCCAGCTCTGTCTGGTGCATTCTGCAACAGCAGAATACAGAGGCAGTAAAACAAATCAACTGTAAGTGCCAGCCAAATAAATATTTATCTAAAATTAGTAGCAATGATAGCGTTCTAAGCCATTATTTTGTTAGAAAACTACTGCAGCCTTCATAGGCAAACTCTCTCCTATTAAAACAAGTAGAATAAAATGTTTTGGATAATGAAAAAGAGCAAGTAAGCCGCCAACAATAACGCTGTTCAGTTTTGTTTTCATGTTGAATAACCCTGTGATTTTCAGCTCAGGCCACCAGTGGTAATTGGCCAATTCCACACTCTTTTCTTTGGTCCAGTTTATATGTTATTCCTTGGCATCTGGGGCTTTGCTGTTCAGGGAAATGAGGTTTTGCATTTCAGCTGTGACCCAGACAAGACATTTTAATCTTTTCTGTTACTAGTTCAGGCCTATAACTTATTTTTTTATTTTTTATTTTAATTTATAAATTATTTTTTAATTTTTATTTTTATTCTAGAAATCCAACGTTAAGAAAATGAACTGCAAAAATTAAACATAATTGTTCCATTAAAGAAGTAGTAACTGACTGGGTTAATTATCACTTAGCTTTTTCATTTATATTTTTCTTTTAATAACCTTTCATCTGTGACTAAACGGAGCTGTGCTGTGTACTCTTCATAGCAACAGTCCTCGTGTTTCAGAAAACAACTGAATTTTTCAAATCAAAACATAGCACTGATTTTTACATTTACTGTCATCCATCCATTTATACTTATGAATATATATTAAAAACAGAGTTGCAAAATGTTCTAATACGTGCACATTTTAGCTATCCTGATGCAGCTGCAAATGATCTGACAGCTACTTTTCTGCCATATTTTAGGTATTCAGGGTGTACGAACTGGCGACAGTACTGGTACCTGGAGTCCCTTTTCACCTTCATGCCGCATATAAGAGCATCAAACAGGAAGGTATCTACCAAAAATCATTCTACGCTGGTTTTTGTATCTTTTCTGCTTTCTCAAGGATTATCATTGAAGCTGCCTGTGGTTTTCTGGCTTCAAATTCAGCTCTTTGGTTTCGAAGGGAATGCAATCTACATGCATGACATGGGAGCACTTGAAAAAAAGTTCAACATTATTCAGTCTGTGGGACCAAAACACTTTGCAAAGACCATCTTTCTTATTGCAATGTACGCAATTACTGTGATTACAGTGGTTTTTGTTGTCAAAGTTGAGATCTCATGTAAAAGGCTAGGTTTCTCAAGAACTCTCTGATGTCAATCATTTTCAGTCATTTATCAACTTGTTCACCTAGTTTTATAACAAAAAACATCTCCTGTCTTCTATGCAGGGCTGCAGAAGAGAACCACAGTCATTATTACCGCTTCAGTAGTTATCTGACACTTACCCTCATCTAAAAACTACCACATTAAGTAAATATCTTTGTTCCCATGTCAAACCAAAGTCAAAAAAGCAAGAGTAACATGTTTTCATGACCTGCGACATTTAATAGTTTGACCCGAGAGGAGTGTCTGTGTGTGAAGAGGAGGTTATTTATAAACATATTTCTAGTCACAGCTTTCTCAAACACATGCAATTGGAGTCAATCATGTTATTGACCCTCTAGGTAAAACTATTCCCAATTTCTCACATGTTCTTATGGCTTGAGAATTAAGCAGTAATAGTGGATAAACTCGGTACCAGAAAGCATCCAAACATTTTCCCAAGCAGTGCCAGTGCTGCAACCTGCATCTCAGATCCCGAGGCAGAGACTCCTGCTCAGGCTGTGGTGACAACATACTCATCAACACCACTTTACTCTGTGGCAGTCCAGCTAGTGTCACCTCCTAGCTGTGAATCTCCTATTAAAAGTGAAAGACTAGTATGATATTCTTTGTGCTGACTGGAATGCCTTATCCGCCTATGTTTTAGCTTCTGATGCAGAAGACTTCTCCCAGTTTTCTATGATCACATTTTGAAGGAGTAAAAGGGCTTTATGACTTAGTTTTGCATAAGAGGCTTGGAAGCATCAAAAGAAAATCTCAGAGAAAAGCCTTTTTTGGGTCCAGTCAAGCCTTGAGTTCAGTAAGTTTTGCTTGTGTGTGACTGCAGAATTGGGCCCGCAGAATTGGGCCCACAGAATGTTTTGCTCTGTGTGTCACATCTAAATTCCTATTGTTCTGACTAAAGCTGGAAGAA
>WYDI02024584.1:0-14595 GCA_009867235.2 Psittacus erithacus | reverse complement strand
GCAGAATTGGGCCCACAGAATGTTTTGCTCTGTGTGTCACATCTAAATTCCTATTGTTCTGACTAAAGCTGGAAGAATAGCAGTTAAAAATAAGTCTGCATACCAGAACTATTCCATGCAATAAGTGTATCTGGATAGGTTAGGTCTTGAACTTTTTATAAGTATCAGATGTTTTTGTGTGCAAGAGTTTCTTCTTAAGGACTAGCAGACATATTAAACTTAGAAGTGATTTCAGTCCCTGTGCTGATGTGAGGTAATGGAAAAAAAATTAATGCATTTCAGAAGTGGAAAGAAAGGAGGAGGTAGTTTCCTGTGTAAAATATGTACAAATAGCAATCATAGCAACTAACTATTTTCAATCTCTGAGTTGGAGGTTTTTTCCCCTTGCTTTTTCACAATTTTCTATGGTGTTGTGGTTTAAATGTTTCATATGGCTACTAAATTGAACAACTTCTGTTCTGAATCTCAGTTGAAACAGGAGACTCAGGCTCATAACTATTTAACAGTGACCCAGGAACTAGCAAAGTAAAAAGGAATTGCCCACATCTTAGGACACAGTTTGATGCCTGTAACACTGAAGGGAAGAACATCTTTGCTTCTTGAATTAAGCTTAACTTATGTGAAAAAAACATTCAGTATGAAAGCACAAGAAGTTGAGAGCCTGGTGACAGTATTTGGGTCCTTTCAGGAATATTTGTGAAATTTTGGAAAAAAATTACTAAAAAATCTGTCAGCACTACTGTTAGTTAAACAGCTCCAAACAAGGCTGGGTTACAATAGCTATGTAATCCTCATAAACTCACAGAAGTAGCCCTTGTTATGCAATTCCATGATTTAGGTGTCTTGGAATTGATTGATTGTGGGCCATCTCATTCAAAGTACATCACAACTAGATGTGTGATTTTTTTAATATGCTGATCAAGAACAAAATGATAAATTTCAATACATTCATTATACTACAGCATTAATGCTATTTTCCCCTATGGAAATAAATTAGATGTTGTTTTAAATGCATGTCAAGTCAACACTATCAGATATGTGCAATACTAAACTAGTTATGATATTTTCAAGCACTACAAATTGAATAAAAATCACTGTGGTAACTTCTTGTTTGCATAATATGCTGCGTTCTTTGGTCAATACATGTTTAATTCTTTGTTCTGTACATCGGTATCCATCTGGAATTATTCTTTGCAATTTAAACTTGTAAGCTCAGCTAAAACACATTTTTATTTACAAATAAAATACAAAATAAGCACAACTACTAGAAAGAAGAATTTACTTCCATGTGCTAGGTACAGTCTTGACCAACTGTATTCAAATCACATTTCATCAGATGTTTGTAAAATAATAAAATAACTTCATTATAACCTTGTCATTATTTTCCCTGATGCTTAATATTTCCACTGCTTATTGTACTTGTTCTGTAGATTCCAAAACACTTTGGAAAGGCCAGAGGAGTCCAGAACCCTCAGCACCTCAGGGGACTTCCCTGTCAGCAACGAGAGCCTTGCAGAGCCATGACTGGCATGGGACTACCTGGAGAGGCTCTAAGAGCTGAATGACCCACCACCATACCCTCTCCGTTGGTGGTCAAAATCTGGAATATATTAAAACATGAGGTACATTTTTCTTCCAAGTGAGGTACAATGTAGATTTTTTCTTGAATATCCTGTGAAATTAAAACTGTCAAATTCCTCAGTTTCAGTTTTCCATTTAAAAACGGAACGTGCATTATTGCCTTTTGTGTGCAAATGCTTTTCTGTGACTGATTCTGTCATCAGTTTCTGGAACACGTTAATGGAGATTTATGTTCACATAAAGAAATCATTTCCCCATGGCTGTGAAAACTTCCCATTCCTGTATTTGCCATTTGTTTTTCTGACACTCACTGTATTCTCGAGAGCCTCTAAACTTTTCTTTCCCCCAGTCTTCCAGACTTCCACCACTTTTATCCTCATTTACTATCGGCTTCCTTCCACTCTTACTCCCTTTGAGATTTACAACACTTCTGCATGCGTTCCTCAGTATTGCACTGATTTTAACTCAAATGCTTAGCAAACCTTTGGGATGATCCTGAAGGCTTCTTTTTACTATCATGAAAGGAATTATACAATACACCTGGGGAGTCTTTGATTTAATTCTCTTTCTTTACACAGTGAACACAAAGTCCTGTCTCCCACAACACAGTAGGAAGTCCTTTTGTTGCTTACATCAGGGTCACATTATAAGTGCTTCTCTGACTTCTTCATTGTTTTCCATCATTCTCCAGCCACCTCATTTTCACTGACAGCACTCAAAGGAATTCCCAGCTCATGCATTTGTAATCAGTTTTGTCTCTAGCCAGATATTATGCCCATTTCAGCTCCCACTTAAAGAAGAGGTAATTGTTCCCTCCACCATCTTCAATGAAACAAGCTAAATACACCCAGTCAGTGATGCAATTGCCTTTGCATCAAATGTATAATTACTCTGGGACAGCCAACTTCTCCTATACCACCACAGCATCCCAGTGCTATAACCATTCCTTGTTCTGTTCCTTTCTTGGCTTCCTTTCTTCTGCTCAGCCATCATTTCCCTCCCAATTCTCTTTTCAGCACTCTCCCATGATAACACTGAGACAATACAGGCATCTCTCCTACCCAGCGCCTCCCTCCAACATGCATATTTCTTTATGCCCTGGAGCATTAATGTTCCCTCGCAGCCAGCCATTTTGAGACCAGAGTTTGGCAACAAGGCCATTTAAAACACGTTAAAAAAACATTTAACTATGTTGTCAGATTGAGAAAATAGCAGGCACTAAAATAATTTATATTGCAATTTTTGAGATCCATTTGAAACCATTTTGCTTTAGCAGTTCCCATTTCTTCTGCTATTATCCCCTCTTAGCAAAAAAACCCCAGAAATCCTTGGAGGTTCCTCCAAGAAATGTTATCTGGGAAGTGGTGATCCTGTGAGATATACTTTCCAGGGTTGGTGGCCTTTCTGACAGCTCCGAGATGCAGCGCAGGCCAGCAAAGTGCTGTTAGCCAAGCCACGGGTAGCATAAGGCTTCTCCAGCGAGCAGCTGCCAGACGATGGCCACAAGGCCAAGAGGGGAGCTGCTGCTTCACACCAAGGCCTTCCTGGACCAACGGGGTAGACCAAGGAGAAGTACTTGCAGGTCCACCTCCGTGGATAAGCCTGCACAAATGTTTGGGCTGACATGGTAAAAGGAAGAAAGAAGGGCTGGGGAGGGCATCACGCTCCGCTCTGGAGAGCTGGGCCAGGCTGCTATTCCCCCGGCTCGGAAGCCGAGGCCTCTCCGAGGTCTCCAGGCCCCTAAGCGCGGCAGTGGGACAGGTTTCAAACACCAAAGAGCCGCGCATGAGGCAGCACGTCCCGGCGGCCTGACACACAGGCCAGCTTGCCCGGCACTACCCAGCCGCGGCGATCCGCCGCCCGCGCCCTTCCAAACAACAGGGGGCGCTCTTGCCGGCAGTACAGTCACAGGCGGCAGCCCTCCCGACCCGCGCACGAGCCCCGTGCCGGAAGCGGAAGCGGTCGGCGCCAGCCCCGGTAGTGAGAGCCGCTGACTGCTGTCTGTCTCTCCGTTGTTGCCGCTGCGCGTCGTCCGCTCGCCCGCGTAATGGCGGCCACGGCGCTTCCCCCGCTGCCGCCGCAGTTCAAGAGCATCCAGCACCATCTGCGAACCGCGCAGGAGCTGGACAAGCGCGAGCCAGTGGTGGCGTACTACTGTGAGTGAGGCGGTCGCAGCACCGCCCCTCAGCTCCCGAGCTGAACTGGGCCCGGCCCGGCCCCCAGCTGCCCGGCCTGCCGCCGCAGCTGGGTGCGGTTCGTCGCCACCCTCGCCCCTCTCCCCGCGGTCCTTTTTCATCTGTCCCTCTGTCTCGCTTGAGTTCCGCAGAGAGACCGTGGGATGCACGCAGAAGAGGGTAGGGGGGAGAAGCCCCACCTTTCGGTGCGGTGCGGGGCGTTCACCGTCTGCAGCTTCGGCCGCGATCCCCAGCTCGCCTTTCATGTATTCTGCCCTATTTTTACAGAGTTAAGCTTTTTAGTAGTCGTTGAGGGTATACCAGCAGCGTAAGTACATAGTTGTACGCACAAGTCTTCTGTCTCTGTTAGGATAGTCTTAAGAACATTCTTTTCAGAGTTTTTCTCCTGAAAAAACATTTCTGTCTGACGTCTCAGGGAGCAATTTGAGTTTGAGAGTCTTTAATTCTTTTAATAGTGCTTACTTTTATTTTCTGTGACACTGCCACTTCTTCAGGGGGAGAGTAGATGGTGCTTTTTTGTTGTTTGTTTCGTGGAAGGGAGCACAGCAGAAGCTTACAGTAACTCTTCAAAATCGGTATGTAGATTTTTCAAGCTAAGGTGGCTTGTAAGCTAATGATCGTTAGGGTGGTTTTGTAAGCCTTTGTAAAAGGCTTTCCCCCGCAAATTAAGAAATGCAAGTGTGTTCTTAATAGTCTTAAATTTCTGTTACAGTTAGTCACAACACTTCAAAATAATCATAAGACTAGCAGATCACCAGAAATGTTTGTTATTTTCTCTTTATTGAGATCTAAGGAGATCATTTGGTGGGCTTACTTGGCAATATATTGTCTTCAAAAAGAGTTGGATAAAAAATAGAGGTAGAAGTGATAGTTCAATCTGTAAGGCAGTCTTAACTTTAGAAGGATGAACTCATGGAATTCAGGCTTCAGAAAACAAAACCCTTGTCAGCTCAGTGTCAGAAGGGTAATTTTAATTTTGATGTGTTAGGCAGGAATACTGGCCTAATCTGGAGAAGTGCCACCAGAGAAGCGAGACATGCACTAGATGCTGGATGTTCTCAATAGTACTCTTTTTTTACAGGAGAAACATGGGACAAATCATACTTTGTGTGGCAGGAAGCACCAGCTAATCAAGTTGCCCTAGGGGTTTTTGGTTTCATTTCTTTGGGGTGTTTTTAATCTGATGTAACACCCTGTCTGGATATAGAAGAAAAATGCTAGTATTTAGTGTAGGCAACAAAATACAAGTCTATTTTAATTTTAAAACAGAAATGTTTTTGTGGCTTATCTCTATTTTTCTTAATGTCTTTTCCATTCTGAAACTTAATGTTAGTGTACAGAAAAATAAACCTTGTTGAATAATTATTATTTTGTGTAAAGTTATGTGCACAGTCTCTCCTAAGGAGCCTGAAAATTTGCATATCTTTTTAGTTTGAGTAGTTCACATCTGATTCATTACTGAGTTTAGTGAAGACTGTATTCTAGAGACCTTTCTCAGTACATCATACATAAAGGAAAAAGCAGTGACAGGTCTTTTTCAAGGCAGGTCTTGCTTGGATCCTTTGTTCTTTTAAATACACAAAGGAGAAGAATACTTTTCAGACTGTTTTGAAAGCAATACAGATTTTTTGTGGAGTTAAAACAACATTTCTCATCAGATGCTTTGCTGAAAAAAAAGTGAATGTATGCTGAACCTTTGAAACATGTTTCAGAGGAGCTCTATAAGTTTGCTCTGATGTGTTGTGTGGAAAAAGTATGAAGAAAGCTTGGTGTGTGCTGGAACACACCAAGTGTGGTGTTTGTTCTGTGCTGGGGCTCCTCCACCATCCTCCATGTCTTGGGACCAGCAGGGGTGGTATGACACTGAAGCCAGCTGAGGGGACCCTGTGGTGAAAGGTCATGTGATAGGACAGCGCATGTTCCATCACAAGGCTGTTTGCACAGAAAAGAAGAAGGTGTTTATAGCTATGGAATATTGCCAGAAGTGGTCCATTCCTAAAAAAAAGCAGCTTTGGTCGTAATATTAATGTTTCCATGGCACAGTAGTTTCTGTATGGGTATATGTTTGCTAAGTTTTGATTTATGTTCATTTGAGTTCAATTTCATCTGTATATTTCTAATAATAAGAGCTGTGACCCCAACTAATTTGAGTATCAGCAATAAGTGAACTCTGTAAGATGTGTTTGCAGTGTAAAACACTACTTTTTATAGCTTAACAACACAGTTCTTAGGAGGAGCTACTTAATGCTCATATTAATATTTTTGTCTCTCCTCAGTATCCATTTGTGCTAGAAGTGTGCTCTGAAGGCTGGGAATTTGAATGGCAGTTGCACGTTTTATTTGCGTACACCTTTTTAAATCTTTTTCTTCTTTTTTTTTTTTGGGTGTACTTCATATGGAGCATTAAATTAGTATAAACCAGCACTGCCACCTGTAGAGGATACTATAGTCCTTCTCTGGCCTCTCATTTCCAGCCCTCATGTGCTTCAGAAGCAAGCATTGATCTAACTGTATGATGAAAACCAACAATAAGCTGTTTTTCAATCGGGTCAGTTCATTACTGCTTGCATAGCTGTGCCCCACGCAGAATAAGATAAGGAACAAGACACAGTGGCCTGGGCAAAGACAGGACTCCTGCTTTTTTGATATTGCTGGCATATGTTGATTTAAAGAAACTGTAATTTGGTGAACATTAATCTCTGTTTTATACAGTATGGATAGCTACAGTAGGGATGATTTGTATTTTTCAACTGCCACATAATTTTCCGGATGAAAGATAAAATGTTACAGAGCAACAGTGGTGCTCTTGTGCACCATAACACATCACAGACACTTGTAGTTGTAGTGCTTGCTAGAAATACTGCAAAAATTAAAAAAATGATTTTATTTCAGGTAGCTCTGTGCATTTCTTACAAAGCCTTTGTGCTGAACTCCATTTCTAGGTTTCAAATTCAAATCAGCATATGTTCTGTAGCTGTATATTTTGTTTGCCCTAACTGCTCTTAGTAGATCGACATAATTAATTGAAGCAATAAAATATATATTTGCTTCCTAACAGTAAGTACCATAAATTTACTTGGTTGTAAAATTTGTTCTACTTAGAACATAAACTGTAGAGAACTGAAGAAACCAAGTTTTTTTTAAGTTGTACAAAACATGATCTCACGAAATAATTCTCCTTTTAAAGCGATGAAATACTTTATTGTGTTCAGCATTCCAGTAACCTACCACCTTCTTTTAAAATACCTCCCTAAATACTTACCTCCCTATATGCTGCTTTTTCTCACATTTCATGTTATTTTGTTAGTCATTGTCAGTAAGTATGTAACCATTTCGGGTTCAGTAAATATCAGGCCATTCAATAGATATAATGGAATACCAATAAAGGCTGCTATATTGATGGCCTAGCAAAATGAAAATAAGTGATTCATGGTCAATAAAATAACTTTATTATGTTTAAAAGCTTACATGAGTCTAACTGTTCGACTATTTTGAGATGCTGTTCTGCAAACACAAGGAGGCAGGCTTTGATAAAAAAAAATGTTTGGCCTGTGTAATAACTAAAGAAATTATATCTCTAACTGTGTCATAGGCAGTTTGACTCAGAAGTTATTTTTTAAAAAAATTGCAGGGTTTGAGAGGTAGTTCTGTCTTCCAGAAACTTCTGGTTTGGCGTTTAAAGCAAGATTTTCTTTAATAGTTGTTGCTTCAGCCTTTCAGTAGTGTTGTTAAGCTGTTTTCAAAGATGATTAGTAGTTTATCCTATACTTAGTGGCCATTGATGTTCTAACTCACAAGTATTGCAAGAATGCCAGAGTTGCCAAAAAAGCATTCATGTTCAGTCATACATAATATCCTAACATACAATGTTTGGATGTTCAGCGAATGCAACATGAAAAACTGTGATTCTAGTAATTTCTGAAAAGCAGTGCTGTGATGGTTTTTGCTTTATAGTCTGCTAAACATCAGAAAACATACATATGAGAACAGTAGACTTGATCTGTTTTTAAAAAAATGTGAAAAATGTACAATTATCAAATTCTTGATACAGAAAATGATCAGAGAAATCGTTCTGAAGAACCTTACGGTGATGTTGACATTTCTGGTTTTGTGGGATTAAACAGAAAATAAAAGCAAAAGACCAAAAGAATTTTTATTTATTTTTTTTTTTTTTTCCTCCCCGCAACTAGTTGACATCCTCATGAATCAGAAGTCATTCAGCTTTTGGAAAAACCCGTTAATTGTGACTGGCTGTTTACTTTCAGCTTTAGTCAGACATCTATGAAATAAGCTGCTCCCTTGCATACCAATTGTAAGACTTCTATTTTTTAAATTTATTAGGGAAAAAAGAGATGAAAAATAAAGTTCATGGCCTGACTTGGAACTCTGGGGGGAAAACCATTACTGTGTAGTTTTACAACTGCAGTACTGTTAATTTCGTATTGATCCTTCCTCAAAGTGGAGGACTAATAACAGACAAATACTTTTATTGAGCTTTTAATTCATTGAACTTTTGGTTGTATCTTGTTACATTTTTGCATGAGTAATTTAGAAGTTGTATGCAATTCAGCAGTATTGATGGAAATAATAGTAACTGGTGTTTGCTGTATTTCACTTCAGAGATTCTGCACATACTGACTTCATTTAACTGGGACATTGTAGAGTTGAAATGCATGAAATAATGTTCTTATTTCTTATCTAATAAGATCAGATTCCTGAGCTTTCCAGTTATTTTTCTTTTTTTTCTGTACTAGTTTTATATCCATTTCTAGAAATGTTTTCCATCTTCTCGTATTGCTGGTGACAGAAAACTGTTCCATGCACTACTAATACTACAAATGATTTAAAGCCTATTATTAGCGATTACATACTGAAGAATAGATTTAATCTGTTCTTTACTCAGGATAAGTTAATTGATTAAATATTTAAGAAGTAGGCATCCATTTCATAATGTACTTTTAAGACCTGCTTAGATTGTGGTATTGTGGTATAAGTATAAACTAAAAATATTTCTCAATTTCTTTTTTTCCCCCTGTGCTTTCTATTTTTCTTTTCTGTCCTCAATATTAGCTTGCTTGCTCTGATTTGTGTCAAAGATTTGTAAATAGGAAAACTGGTTTGCTTGCAGAGACAGAAAAACTGAGAGGTGATTGGAATAACAGTGATAAATATATGAACCGCACAGTCCTCGAGGCAAACTGTGGGTAGAAGCAAAAATTAAAAATTATGTTAACTATTGTGTAGTACTTTTAGCACTTGCTTTGATTACATAGGTAATATGTAAAAAAAAAACCGACAGAGGGAGGAATGAGAACATAAAATAGAACAAGTGTACTCCAGACTGAAACTTAATTTCTGGGGTATGTATATTTGTATAAATATAATTTCTGAGGTATATATGAAACTCCTAAAGTTCAATTGTACACGGTTAATACACTAATATGCATTTTTCTACCATAGAATTCACTTTTTTTTTGGTGGATCTTTATTCAACTTGAACTTCTGAAGTAGAATTCAGAACTGTCCTTTTCCTGCCTCAGGTTTGCTGTTGATTGTAAAGAAGGGATGCATCAATATCAGCATTCTAATTTGCAGAATCACAGAATTGTTGAGATTGAAGGAGACCTGGTACATCACCTGGTCCCATCCCCTACTCTAAACACGATCACTAGTGCAGGTTGGTTACGACTGTGTCCAAGCAGTTTTTTAATATCACCAAAGATAGAGACTCCACAGCTTCTCCCGCCTTTTCCAGTGTGTGATTATCCTCACAGTAGATTTTTCTTATGTTTAAATGCAGTTTCTTGTATTTAATTTTGTGCCCATTTCTTCTTGTCCAGTCACTGGGCGACACCAAGAAGGGTCTGGCTTTGGTTTTGCTCCTCCCTGGCACCCTCCCCAGGTCAGGTATTTATTCACATTGATAAAACACTCTGAGCCTTTTCAAGACTAAGCAGTCCCAGTTCTCTGCCTGTCCTGGTATGACAGCTGTTGCTAGCCCTTCATAAGCTTTGTGGCCCTTCTCATGTCTCTCATGCTGGATGCCCAGAACTGGAGCCGGTACTTCACATGTATGCACTTGTGAAACTGATCTCATGGTTATGCCCATCTAGAGTGCTTTGGTTCACCTCTCAGAGGACTTTAAGAATATGAAATAGGTTTCTTCCAGTTTAAACTGGAGGGTGTTCTGCAGGCATACTTCAGATTTGTGCTCTAATCACTACAAGCTGGTTTATCCACAGGGCTTGACTGTAACTAATGTAGAGTAGCTTCCTTCTCCCCTTTTGCCGCCTTGAGATCTCAATTGTTATAAAATCATACAGCTAAGGTGTTTTTTTTTTCTGGTTCAGGTAGAAATATTTAATTTTCTTTATTAGACTATGAAGACAAGCCTTGCAAACTTTAGTTTAAATAAGTTTAAACTAAATAGTTTAAATATTGTGCAAAAGCATGGAAACCTGTGCATTCCACACACAGATCTCTTAATCAAATTTTACAAGGCTAAAACCCACAGTGAAGAATGACTACATGGAATATGGCATCATTTCCTAGAATTCATATACATACTATTAGATTACTTGTTTTGCCATCTGACCTTAGTAATTACCACTCTTCTTTGTAACTGCAAATTCTGTTTCACCTATTTGTTTACAGGTTGCTGTTTTTCAAATAATAGCAAATGCTAATGTAACGTACTATAACTTCCAGTCATTTTAAGTAAGAGACGTTTTACTTGAGATAGTTTTGACTTGACAAGTTTGTCTAGCATGTAAGGTAACCTTGAAATATTGTTATCAATCCATTTTCCTCTGTAGGATTCAGAATAAAATAGTTAGAGGCAAAGAGAGAGTCATGATACTACTTTTTTTTTTTTTTTTTGTTATGAGTTTCTGTATTAAATTTCTGTGTAGTCTTCTTCCCTCCCCTCTAATTTTGCCTCAAACTTTTTTCTTCAGTTTTTCTGTAAGCTAATGTTACTTGAAAATAAATATTTAAAAGTAATTTGTTTTCTCTGGAATGTTTCAGATTTTGACTTGATGCTGCCAGCCTAATACTTACCTTGCCTTTTGTCAGTTTCATTCATCATCATAATATGAAGAGGAGGTATAAGGCCCTTCAGAATTGGTTTGACAATGCTGTTAAATCTGTTTTTTAAAGTCTTTGAATTCAGACAATTTGGATTTAGCCATGTAGAAATAACATATATTTATGATCTGCATGCAGAAATTATATGAATGAAGTGTGATACATTAATGTTTACAAAACCAAGAATATTTCATTTTTATATGAAAATGTTTGCAGTAGTTGAATGCAATCCCGTTTAATGTTTTCTTGTCTCTTGCTTCCCACGTTTGTATTGTCTTCCTGTGCCAAGCAGTTAACAAACATTTTTCTGTCAGTGATTTGACAAAAGGAAGAGGAAGGTGTAGAATATGAATGAGTAATAAATTATGGCCTGAAAAAGCTTTCATCCCTTAATCAGAATCAAAATATGGCTGAGGCTTGTGGCAATGGTTTTTGTTACTATCTAGTGTAATCTGTTACTATCAATGTCAAGAATCTTCCAGTTCCTAATTTTTTTTCTCTATACTAGAGAATTAAATATGTGTGGGGAAAAAGAACTGTAATCTTTTGATCCTGTTAGACAAGGAAAAATTAAAATGGATAGTAGGGCAGAATTTAGAAGATAGATCAGGCTATTGTGCATGCTTGCTGGCTGGAACTTTTGTTCTCCAGTATTTTCACTTTGCACAGAGTTAGTTTAAAATGGGAGTGAGGGGAGTTTCAGTTGTTATCCAAACATAAATCTGGAATAACTTACTGTGTATTAGGAATGAATGCCTGGCATATACTAAAGACAAAATTGTCACTCTGAGATTGTGCTGTCTGTTAGCAGAGGAAAAATAACATGGTATTACGTGACAAATAAAAGCAGAGAAGTTTCTGTAAAGCTCACTGTATAATTCCATCCAGCACGCCCACACTTAGTATTTGCTGAAGAGTGATTAAGGGTAAAAAATCAAGATGTAAATTTTGTAGTTATCTTGGCAAAACTTTTTTCTGAGAATGATTACTTGCCAAGTCTTTATGAATTTGAATATAAATGTCCTGCCTGCAAACTGAGAGCAAACCCTCTTGTAGTTAATAATTGGCAAAACAGTTCTGTCTTTGTGCATAAAAGATTACAAGTGACTTTAGCTCTACTTAATAATTAATATTTTGACGTTAACTCTTGCAGCCCCGTTTACCTCCTTAGTGCTTTGCTTTTTTGCATATACTACTGTTGTCAGCCACAAAAGTGTTTTGCTACTTGACTTGGATAAAGGCGGCAAAATATACAATTTGTGTCTGTTAGGAAGCCAAGTGTGTAGAACAAGCTGAAAAAGAAACAGTAATGACATACATTTGTTTATTTCTATGTATTCCAGATCTTCATCTCAAATAGTGAAAACAGATGAGAATTACAGGTCACTTATTTCCAAGATTGTCTACATTCTTTTAGTACTTCATTTAGGCTTTAAAAACTTGTAAACATTTGCAGCTACAGTGTATCGTTTTATTTGTCTCTTTATATCTGAATTTTCAGCAGCTTGGGTTTTCACAGAGGAAATGTTTTATTAGAAGTTACCAGGAAAAAATTGGTCCTGTAAGTCTAGTTATTTACAGTATATTACTGTGGTCATTATGGACATACACTTTAAACATTTTTCAGTTTGTAGAGAGAATTTCAGAAGAGAAAACTCTGAAATAATTTTGATGTAAAATGGCATCTCAAGCACAATATTTTTAAAAGGTGAAATAACGCAGTTGTAATGCAGAACACTAAGAGGATTTCTTTCTGTGGTGTCCATACCATTCAGGAGATTAACTCCTAGTTATTAGAAATTGAACCACGGACATTAAAGCAGTTTTTGTGGCTTAACAAGCACAGCAATAATACATTCCACTGCTTTGGCAATATTACAGAAACCAGAATAGCTGTATTTGAAGGAATGAGAACAATTACTCTGTTTTCTTTCAGATATGGGGGAGGGGGAAAATTGAACTCGTGTTATATTCAGCTTTCTCAGCAAAAATGTTGGTTGTAGGTGGCGAACTTTTAGCCTCTTGCTTATAAGTTCTTTGCTGCTGAGATTGCCTGTCAACATAAACATGGAGAGCAGTTCTTTGACCATTAGTTGCCAGTTTAAAATTTCACTGGTGATAATAACACAGGAAAACTGTTTTGCTCAGTGCTACTGGAAATTCAGGAATAAAGTGAATATTCCCATTTGCTGCAAGTTAGACAGGAAAAGGATATAATAGATTTTCTTCATTGGATCACAGCATATCTCACAGTAAGGATACATGATATTAATATTTGTGGGATAAACTACACACAAAGACAAAAGATATGTAGAAGACTTCCGGCACCTTAATTAGCAGAGGTAGTAGTACGAAAATCAACACAAGCGAACATGGTTTTACAGATAGCTTTTATGTAGAACGCTTGGGACATTTCGGAATCAAAGGGAAGGATGACAAAATATGCAGTCATGGAAAGACTTGTGTTTGGAAATAAATGAAGATTCTTTGCCTTGGGAATAAGATGTCATAATAATACACAGAGATGCAAAGAGTAGAACTAGTTGGTAGGCACTTCTTCCTGTTGTCTGTAATAAGGCAAGGGATTACTTACTGCTTTTAGATTCACTTACATATTTCTCTTCATGCAGATAATTTCAAAAGCAAAATTTCAAAACATTGAAAAGAATATTATTTTTTTTTCAGTAGTGTCTGTAGGGGCAAATACCAAATTATTTCTGCCTCTTCCTATTCTATTTCTGCCAGATAAATCCCTAGTTATTTCAGATCAACTATTTCACTTGCTTTCTACTTAAGTTTAATGATTGTTGATAGAGGGTTTCAACCCCCAAGCCTCATTTTTGTCTACAGCAGCACTGAGTAAATAAGTTTGCTTAAACATACATAACCTTGTTTATCACTGATGGGTTTCAAACTGTGGGAAATATACTTTACTTCTCTATTGTCTGTTCATCAATTGAAACTGACTTTGCAGGAAATTTTGACTGATAGGATATGGTTTGCATTTTATGACCTGTGGGTTTCCTTGCCCTTCATTACAGTCGTTTTATCAATGGTGTTTGATTCATATCTTCTTTCAGTACTGAATGCTACTAGGTGTTGATGCTTTGTCAGTGGTAGTTTTCACAAACATTGTACTCTTTCTTAATTGCCACCTATTTGAGAGTGAAGGAAGAGCTTATGCCTTACCTCAGTGATTGCCTCATCAAAGGCAGGTTTTGTTATGTAGCGCTCCTTTCACACACTACGGAATGTGAGGGAGTCAGTGTGCAAAAATTCTGAACTTTTGAAAGCTCTTAAAGATTGCAGTAGTCTGTCTTTTTAGGGTAACTTAAGTGTGCTGTGACCTTTTACTAGTTAGGACATTTCCTGCAAGATCTTACTATCCAATTTATATGGGTGTTAATACAAATCCGGGTTTGGTGGTAACTGTTTCATATAGTCAGCTGTGTGGTGCAGAGATGTAATAGCTCTGACTGTTGGAACACATTTAATCTTAGCTCAGGTGACATTAATACTCTCTGTAGGATGTCTCTCCTAATACCTGTAAACTGTGGGTGCTAGAGCACCTGTTTTCTTGACAATCTGTTAATGCTTTGGATAGTAGCCCTTTGATCTTGGATGACTTGAGGACTCTTGAGTGCCTTGATCCCAGAGTCCTTTGTTAGCAGGAAAGTGCTAACATTCTTTGGAGTGTTTGAAGGGCTCATAGACTCATAGAAGCAGCCAGGTT
>WYDI02024583.1:11092-25882 GCA_009867235.2 Psittacus erithacus | reverse complement strand
GGCCTTGAACACTGCCAGGGATGGGGCAGCCACAGCTTCTCTGGGCACTCTGTGCCAGCGCCTCAGCACCCTCACAGTAAAGAGCTAAGAGCTCATCTCAATCTCTCCTCTGTCAGTTTAAAGCCATTCTCCAACTTGTCCTATCCCTGCATGTCCCTGTAAAAAGCCCCTCTCAATTTTACGTCACCTCGTTTAGGTTCAGGAAGGCTGCTGTGAGGTCTCCCTGAAGCCTTCTCTTCTCCAGGCTGAACAACTCCATCTCTCTCAGCCTTTTAGCTGCAATGAGCTGCAAATGCCAGCAGCAGGGGCCATTCACGACTGTGGAGGTCTGCTTCTGGTGATGGAGTTGTGCATTCTGCGTCTACATGCCATTATGCACAAGTAAAATCTTGATTAATCTTCATCAATTTTATTTTTTGGGGTATGATCAAAAAATAGCTCATGAGAAAGCGCAGGATGGGACTTCACGAATTGCCTGTGCTACTGCTCGTGTGTAAGAAGGTATCCAAATGTCTCAGGATATAAATGAGTGAAAACCTCAGCCCAGGAGACTGCAGCACATAAAACTCCAGACAGTAAGATTCCTTACACAGAAGGCAAATCAGACTTCCACTTGTTTGATGTGACATGTTTGTACCAGAACCATCTCACCCCTCCACCTGCATAAGCCTGAAGAGAGACCATCTTCTCCAGTTACCTGCATCAAGCTTTAAGCTCAGTGCTTAATGCTTTTAGCTTTAGCTTCCTCAAAAGTAATTCAGCTATTTCTGTTCTCCCTCTTGGAGATGCTGAGACCCAAAGCACTTTTATCAGAAGACCATGAAAGCCTAAGGGTCCACTAAAGCTATCGGACTAGTGTGAGACATCCCCTGTCCTGGGGAAAAAGTACCCGCTCCCCATTTCTCCTGATGCATTTACTTGCACCATTTAAAATTAAGCACTTCTTTACACTTCAGTTTTCCCACAAGAGATTCATTTTCATTCAGGAGTTTCCCATGAAGGGGATTCTGTTTGTTTTCCCTTCTTCACAGCAGAATTTCAGCATTCTGTTCTCTAAAGGCTGCAGCTTGCAAACCAAACTCCTCCTTTCAAGTATCCAGCCCCATGTTCTCAAAGGCAAACTGCTTACACAGATAACAACCTCCCCAAAGACTGGCGAATTTCCATTTCAATGCCACAGCAATTTAATTCTTCATCTGGGGTGTCTCTTCTAGCACACAGCATCGGTTGCTGTTTATACACATACTAACAGGCTTTGAGTTGTATTTTTGCCCTGTAGAAGCAACAATACATTTCAAGTCTGGAGCAAGTTGGTGTTACCCTGGGGAAACAAAAACTGTACTAACAGAAACCCCACTGAGGATCTTTCTTCTTGTTGCAGTGTCTGACATTACACGATTTGTAGTTGCTCCCCTGTGAGTCCAACTCTTAAATGGCAGAAGTCGGATGTACTGCAGTACTGTGTAGATAGAGCTGCTTTTGCAAGCAGCCAGTTCAAACTGAGAACACTCCCCTGTGTGCTCACAGAAGTTAGAAATTAAAGCCTGGCTCTACCCTCTCCATTGTTCTTTGTGCTCAAAAGGAAACATATTGTGAAACCTGCCTACAGCAGGCAAGGGAGAGCCAGACTTGGGCAAACCACTGAATCAAGAGCTAAGGGTTAGTGCAGGAAGCTGTCTCAAAGCAAGCGAGAGACACGACATCAATGCTTCTCTTCCCTACATCACCTGCAGTGAAATTAGGGAAGATCCTTCTCCCAAGGGAAGAAATGTCACTTGTCACTCATTAGAGGACAGGGTAAGGAGTGCGTGTGTGTAGTATATGGATTATTTCTATACCGGCCCTGTGTTTGCACTCTCAGGTACAGTGTGGATATCCTTCAGGAGATCTGCAAGTCCTCCAACAGTGACTCCCCCAAGGACTTTCCCACCATCTTGATTTCTTCAGGGCTAAACCGAGAAAACCACATTCCTATTCCAAGGAACATCCATCCGTAAACCAAAGGTTTCTCTAACATACATCCTGCTATGGGCTCAAACATACCCTGTGGCTCTCATTAGCTTGTTTAGCTTCTGACACAGTATAATCTGTAACAGGCATCAAAGTATAAACTCTGAAGTCAAAATGTCAGCACAGAAAGAGAAAGAACTGAAGTTTCTTATGGATTCCAATTCCACACTTTGGCCATTTAAGTTCATGCTTATTTCCACTCAAACTTACACCATTTCTTGCCTTTCTAACCCTTTAAAGGTTTACATCAACCAAATCCAGCTCTGTCAGAGCTGTACAGCTACTCACAAGATCATCAGTGCTACTTCTCCTTTGAGTAGGGGGTGGCAATAGGGGTGGTGTCTCCTCACAATACAAACTTAGACACAATGAAAACACAGTAATTCTTTCCCAAACATATGCTAAGACTGAATCAAAGGGAAAATGATGAAGTCCCTCCTCAAAGAGCCATCTGGGGGATGGTAAACATCCTAATGGTCCAGAGACTGAACCAAACTACAATAACAAACACTCCAAACAATCACCATCTATTCTGCAGAAGAAAGGCAGAAAGCTTTCTGCAGCAAGTTCCCACACAATCTCCTGCCACCTGCAATCACAATGCCTTGTTCTCAGTAAGAGATTCATTCCTCAAAGAGCTCTTGATCATCTTCACTGACAACGGGATCAATCTGACCTTCCGGGCTTGTGAGAATCGCAATCAAGTGGTGCCACTCAAGAGTGGAAAAGTTAATGCCTAAATTAGGGAAGAAATTCTCTTCTCCCCTCCTCCTTCTCATAAACTGGACAAAGCAATCTGCGTACAGTGGTTTTTCACTACAATCCAATGGTAAGCCACAAATTCCCAAGTGCACTCATAAGGAAACCAGCCAAAAGCAAGCTTCAACAGCCTTTAATCAAAAGTAACATCTTAACTCCACAATGTGCATCTTGGCTTGAACATGTACTGGACATGGGGGGCATCTATCAGTACCTCTCAAGAGCTAGAAAAGCTTTAACCTACTTTGGTTGTCTTCACAGCCATCGGCTGTTCTGAGCAGTTCTGAATACCACATATAACTAAACCCCTGAGAAACTAAGACAATTCAATTGGCAAGGAATAAGGTCTTGGTAAGAGCGTCTACATACAAGATCTGCTCTCCATTCCCACCCACTGGCTTCCTGCAGAGTAAAGCATGAATTCTTATTCTCAAGGAACTCAACATCCTCGCTTCAAGATCCCTTAAAAACTGTTTCAAGTTATGAGAGACAATCAGGACTAGCAGCTTTGGTGTCTAAAAGAAAAGTAATTCATCTGTACAACTAAGACTGTCCCGAAGAGCAGCTCCAGATGGTGCAGAGAACTCTTACAGAAACCACAGATCACTATCATCATCTGGTGTAGTGGAAGATATCCCTACCCATGGCAGCAGAGTTGGAGCTAGATGAGCTTTAAGGTCCCTCCCAACCCAAACTGTTCTATGATCTGCTTTGAACACAGTGTGTTTATGCTTCCAAACCGAAGCAACCCTAAAATACTTAGAATTCCTTGAAAGCTTAAGACCAAACATGCGCCTGATGTTTGTCACAGCCCACAGCACACCACTGGATATTATCCACCTGTGAGATGAAGATCATGCACCCACAGGCTCCTCAGCATGAACCTATAGAGAACAATATGCTACCACCATCTTCTGCATCTGCAGCCAGCAGTCTCAAGTAAGAGAATTTTAACACAGAGCTTGAATTCTGACAACTGGGAAGCCAGAGTTAACTAAAACCATACACCAGCGGCACTGACAACAAGAAAACATGGAATTGCAGATAAACAGCAACAGGAGATCCCATTACTGATGCATTTCTTATTCCTCCTCTTGGTGATGTTCAGGGCTTCCCCTCACCTCACAGAGCTCTCAAAACGTTTCTTCCCACTAACATGTCATTCATTACTCCTCTAGTGCAAGCCTGCTTGCAACTCTTACTATAGTCTTAGATGGCTGACAGCTGTTCCTTTTTTAGGGGTGGAGTATGCACAGATCTATCTCCTTAAGACAAAGAGGCAATCTCCAGATTGGCAAAGAATTGTACTCGTGACTTTCCACACATAAATACTGAGCTGGGTGAAATGAGATTCATTAAAACCCTCAGCTGTTCCAGGTATTTGAAATACAGGACTCACTGTTCAACGCTTAGTGTAAAAACTGTTTCCAAACCTACACTTTGGTAGGCACCCCTGTGTTCTCAATACATGCTCTTATTTCACAGACGTGAGCGGTTTTAGCAACTGCAATAAAAAAGGAGAGAGTAGAATGAATTCGGAAGCACTACGGAATGATGCGTTACCAGGAATCGTTCCTCTTTTTCGAGCCAGCGCTGATCTTCTTCCATCTCTTGCTGCTGTCGTATCAATCTCTCCTCCATCAGATGTGTGGGGAGAACCTGGCTCATTCCTCGTATGTCCAACGTGCCCGAATCCTACAAACCAGAGGGAGTTTATTCAGTCTCACAGCATAGAAAACAGCTTCAAGAATTTAAGAGATTATAAAAGAACAGATTTTAAAAGCCCAAATGCACAACAGCCATTGAGCAGAGCTCCTTCAACTCCTTATCAACTGAAGCAGATCGTCAGAGGAAACCCCTTCCCACGAGGAACATTTTGTCTTGCTCCTCACCACTGGAACGGAAAAGATTTGGAGAATTCTGTTCTGTGTTTCAGTAACGTCACTTCATACATTGCACTTGATTTATGCTGGACAACAAAGCCACATTTATCAATTTTGCTTTCCTGGCCTTGAGCAATAATGTACCCATCCAGTTGTTAAAAGCTGCAAGACACATATTTTACTCAGAACAAATATGCTTCTAAGTTTCATCTGACACTTGCAAAGCATGGCACAGAGAGCATTTTATTAATGGATTTTTGAGCAAGGTTTTGTCCATGTCTTAAGCTTACAATACTCCATGTACTACATCCCAGTGCTGTCTGGCAATCATAAGCAGCAGTGTATCAATCAGTATTTTGAAAAGCCAAGAGGAATTTGGTAACAAACTTCACCAAGATTATCTCAGGTAACCAACTCCCCAAGCTTTTGTGAAAACAGAGTCATAGAATCATAGAATGGTTTGGGTTGGAAAGGACCTTAAGATCATCCAGTTCCAACCCCCTGCCATGGGCAGGGACACCTAACACTAAACCATGCCACCCAAGGCTCTGTCCAACCTGGCCTTGAACACTGCCAGGGATGGAGCATTCACAGCTTTTCTGGGCAACCCAGTCCAGTGCCTCAGCACCCTCACAGTAAAGAACTTCCTCCTTATATCCAACCTGAACTTCCCCTGTTTCAGTTTGAACCCGTTACCCCTTGTCCTATCACTACAGTCCCTAATGAAGAGTTACTTTGGTTGTAACTTCTGATTACAGACACGTACAGAATTTACATGCTTTCACCAACACTTTAGCCAAACATGACATGGTTAGAGTGTTGTTTCTAGTGTCAATAATCTATGGAGATGTTGAACTACTTGGGACTACAACCCCCAGCTAAATACAGTGTGAACAGCAGTACCATTGGCTGCAAGAGGCAATGGCCAAATCAACCAAGTGCAAGCAGAAGACTCAAGACACCTATCTGCTCACCTATATTTTAACAGATAAGCCTCAGTTATCACTTAAATGTTTATGAGAGGCACAGGGAACAGAGCACTGGTTAGAGAGGAAGCATTTAAGCCAGAGGCTGCACAAAGTGAATCTTTGTGGGAGGATAAAATGGAATGAGAAAGTAAAAAATACTGGAGGAGAACAGGAAAAAACTGATGGAAGCTTAAAGGGGGAATTCATTTGATGTTCTTTGCAGCAGCTGCATGCAGTCATGACAGGCTGAAAAGCATCCAACACCAGAACAGTTTTGCAGACCAGTTCATTTTCTGTTCTGGAAACAGTTACAGAGCAGCCTCCCATCCTTTAGCTCTGCTGGGTATCTCCCACGAGAGGTATTTTTAGACAGTAATGATATTGCATATTTTTACATGACTGTTCCCATCTCTTATTAACAGCAGTAAGTTCCAGTAAAGCCTTCTTTTAACAAACACAGAATGCTTGCTATCACTCAGTTAAGATATAAGTAATATCTTCACCAAGATTTTGTGCAAGGAGCACACTTATAAGAAATCCTATTTACTGCACAGAGTGCAACAAGAGATGCGTCACTTCACGATACCTCCATGTTTGGTTGCCACACTGATATTTCCTGAGGCCGATGGTTCCAGGAATCTGTCTGATCCAAGAGAGAAGCCTGCCCTGGATAAATGCTGCCTGCCATGGCTGGTATTCCATGAGAACCAGGGTAGCCAGACACCTTTGGAGGGGGGTGAAAAACCCAAAGATAAAGTTACATTAATAAGACCTGTCCTTTCCCATACTTAATAGCTTCCACCACCCAAGGAAGCAATATGAGAGTGCAGAAATGACTCAATTCAAGCAGTCACTGAGAGGGAGGAGGGGAAGCAACAGCAGAAGAAGGAAGCTGAGCCAAAATATGAGACAAAACCCCCTTTTTTTGTCTTTAAGGATGCCTATTGTAACTTAACAGCAACTATTTGAGAATAACTACAAAGACGTATATGTATACATATATATATATAACTTCTGAGGATAACTAGAACTATTTGAGGATGTCTATCAAAACAGCAGCATTAGAAAGTGAGTTTTAACCTCTGCTGTCAAGCAGATCAAAGTCTTCTGATGACCAAAGATAAATCTACTGATACATTTAAAAGAGCTACACATGCAGAGCTCATACTCAAGTTACCAGGAGCCCGCAAACATCACCCTACAGAGCCATATAAAAACATACCCCCTACTGCATGTGACAAGCTTCAGTCTCAAAGGACAGCACATAATCAGTGTGCTCAGCTGTGTGGCCTGAGAACTTCTCCCCAGGAAAATCAAAGTTGATTTAATAGTCTGAAGTTCTCATTAAAACAATGAAAGCCTCCCCCTCCCCATGGAATAAAGGAAGTCTCAACTGAGACAGCTCTATGTGGCTTTAGCTTTGAACAAACCTGAGAATGCTTAAAGTACTTTCGTGACAACCTTATGGTTTAAATGTCTTCAGCAGGGTTAGGAAGAAAAGCAAACCCTCTGAGTGTGTGATGTGGTAGATCTAAAGGCAGCTATCAGCCAACAGAAAACAGAAATGGGTCAGAGAAACATCAGGGAGCAGAGGATCAATAAGCCAAAGCAAAGACCGGTCAAAGCCAGCTTGTAGCGCAGCACAAATGTTAACACGAACACCACATTCCTTCGATGAATATGGAAATGTCTGATATGTTTCACTGCACTCTCAGGAATCTGAGCACTGTATCTGAGACGAAAATGTTTGCCATCTGGAGTAAACCTACCAGGCTCAGTTTGGGACTTGTTCTGATGTAAAACAAACCCCATTTAACACAACGGAATGACTATAAACCGCGTAAGGAGCGAATCGATCCCACCAACTGCAACTGAGTTATAAACCCCACATAGGAAAAGATACATGCATGGTGTTATAAATATAATACCTGGTAATGATTTGGCTGGACCATGTGCTGTGGACTTGGATAAAACCCTTCACTGGATCTCGGACTGGGGTAACCAGGCCTGCTGGGCTGTAAATGTAAAGGAATTGTTAGTCTTTAGAACCAGGAAACAGGAAACTAGAACCAGAACATTTACAGGTGGTGCACCACAATAGCAAGCTCAAAAGAAACCCTCAAATAAATACTCTAAAAAGACTAACATTTCTTTTAAACAACTAAAATGAAGTTTTCCTCCATTTTTGCTCAGAAATGGCTGGACTGTTTGCAGGTATGTCAACAAACAACACTTGCTCCGTCAATTCTTTGTGTATATTTAATTGTTTGCACTAAACTACTTGCTCTGCGCTGTTGAACTCTAGTGACAGCACCAGCTAAGAACATAACTCTTCAATCACGTTTCCAGGTGCAAATAGAGCAGTGTTTCTAAGTTCACAATGTGCAGAACGTAGAAGTTTGCCATTAATTTGTTGCTTTTGTGCCTGATCCCAAAAGTAAATTCTCTTGCTTCAATCTGAACACAAATCAAACTGGTTTAGCAGTTTGTGTAGCACGAGTTAGTTCTGAGGGTACTTCTGAGCATTCACTTCTGTGTAACTAATCGGCTCGACATGGAAGGTGCTTTTGATCATATTCTGGACTCCATGGGCATTTCAGTATCCATGCTTTGGTTCTGCAACCCATTCCTAGCCAAGAAAAAACAGGACAGAACTAGCTCCTATTAGTAACAACAGCTAAAGCACAGCTATCACGAGTCTTTACCTGATTGTCTTGCTTTACCCCTTCAGGAGAATGGCAACGCTTGACACATAATCAAACAAGATGAATAATCACAGGAAAACGGGAGGAAAGGCACCAGGAATTCGGACAGCACTATTACAAAACACTACATGAATAGGAGCCTGGTTTTCTGTGCGCTTTGAACAGACCATCCTTTTGCTAGGACAGGTATAGGAATGTCACACTACTGAGAGAAGTAACATTGGGAAATGTTGCGCTGAACAACACGCTTTCATCTTCCAAGCGGAACTGCTCTGTTACTCTGATATTTACCTCTAAAGGTGCACCTATGTTTATACATACATATGTTACATATGTTTATATAGGTATTGTTTTTCTGAGGAAGAGTGCTGTTGCGTGTTTCAGGAGGAGTAAAATCAACCAAAGAGGGAAAACCAACCTCCAAACCTCGTCATTCTGCAAATGGGCTCCTTCAGTCCTTCTGGTGATCAACACATTGCTTTGAGACTGCAGAATTTTATCATCACTTCATGAAAAATGCCACCATTCTGTGCTAGGGTATTTCCTGTCTTAGGTTTCTAATGGAAATCACTGTGAATACAGGCAATGTCATCGTACACATTGTGATACCTGCCAATCATTTGAGGATGTGCAGTTTAAGGCTATAAATAAACCGGAGTTTAAGACCTATAACAACCTCAAAGTTTTATAATGAATTGCTGGATTTAAAAATCAGTTGTCACCGTTAGAAAATTAGATGACAACTTAAGAGATACTTAAAATCTCCTATCCATTAAATTCTGCTTGTTCAAATGACATTCATATGTACATCCAGGCTGAACGGGCTTGGAGCAACCTGCTCTAGTGGAAGGTGTCCTTGCTCATGGCAGGGGGCTTGGAAGTGGATGAGCTTTAAGGTCCCTTCCAACCCAAACCATGCTGTGATCCATATTTCACACAAAAACCACTGTATAAAAAACCTAACCAACAACTGCATTGCACAGACAGTGAGGACATACTGACCCCCTCAAAAAGATATGCAGTGGTAGAATTAATGTCAATCTTAACACACTGTCAAATGTTTTGAGTTTATACATCACACCTAAAGCTCTAATGCTGATAATTTCTAATATGGTATAGCTCCTACATTACATTAGTAAAAGGCACTTACTCTGTTTGGATTAGCCCCAAAGCTTCAAGAATAAATAAATTCTTCAAATAAGGTTGTAATAATTAAGCAGCACATTGTTTTAGTTTATGCAGTTTAACTGCTTCTTTAACTGGGAACATTATCCGTTTATATATACACCAGATCCTGCTGGTTGATCTCAAACGAACAAAGAGGTTGATGGATTGTTTGCTGCTCTTAACTCTGAAATGAAAGCAACAATTCCACTGCCCATATTTCCTGATTGCCATAAAGCTATCAAAATACAGAACCAAGCTTGGAAATCTTGCCAAGCTCAGGCAACAACCTGGGATGGGGAAACAAGGCCAAAAGAAATTGCCTTCCTGTAACGGCTGGGGATGCATGCAACAGAGGATGCAGCACGAGTGCTACTGAAACCATTACTGGTGATCAGAATGCAGATAATATTCCACATTGCAGTAGTGACTGCATAAAATGAAATGCTTCAAAATACAGGCTCAGTCCTTTAAAGTGCTACATAATTCAGACGAGGAGACAAGTTCCTGAGAGATGAGAACTCTCAGGCTCAGCAACTGGTGAGGTTAAGACTACCACAGCTGCAGAACACATCAGCCACATGCAAACAGGACAGACATGTAATGAAACAAAATTAAGTGGAAACTAAACCACAGAAGGTCTTTGGAAGCAACCCCCTAATTTTCTGTCCAGAATAAGGAAAATGAAGTTAGTTCATTTCTATCCTATCACAGATGTGTCACAAATAAACTTCATGCTGGTCTGGAACTCGCTCCTAGCGTTTCGTGAGTGCTACAAGAATGAAGGAGAAAAAGCCAGGAAACAATTTTGTGGCAACTATGATAGGCTTTTACAAGTTAAACGACAAGAAACAGAAATGATATGATAATATAACATCATCACATAATATGATATCATAGCATGGATCAGTTCTAGTAACAGTTCCAAGTAGAGCTGGGTCATTCCAGGCAAGTATTAGCAGATGATGACAAAATTTGCCATTGTTTGAATGAACCCATCAAAGGAAGCTTTGAAGGAACACACACGTAACTTGCAGTCTTAGCTACCTTGGGAGGAGCTTCATCTGATCCTCCTGAGTCCCAGGATACTGTGACTTGTCGCCTGGATTCCATTCTCATTCGTTCTTCTTGCTGCAGCTTCTCTTCCTCCAGTATTGTACTAAGAAAAACGTATTACATTTAAGTAAAACTCCAGTTCCATGTCCAAGAAACCTCTCCCCAGAGCTCTCACATTTTCAGACTGATGAACAGCATCCAACAAAGCGATTGAGCACTGAAACACAAGCTTCTTATATTGGTTAGGCTTTTGAAAACCAGTATCAGGAAGAAATACTCATGTAGGATTATCAGCACGCTTTCAACAACAGAAGCAGCATGGAGGTTTCAGAAAGCTGTGGTTGATCTTGCACAGAATCCTTCTTGCATGTTAACAGCTCTTTTGATGTGTAATTACAGAGAGAAACCCTCGACAGTAAACCGAGCGCTTACTTGCATGAAAAGTTATTTTACACAGAAAAATGGTTCTACTGAATTGCTGCAAAGGTTCAAAACTGAAAATGTCCTTTCCTGACACTCAACAGAGCTTCAGATCACTGGGATTTTGTTCTCTTTTAAACAAAGCAGTTAACCCCTCCCTCCCCCCCCATTTTAAATACGGTGTTCTCAGCTCTTACATTTTAGCCTAACCAGGAACACATTCAGCACACTCATTTAACAGTACAGAAACAGCTGACAGTATTTCACTCCGCTTCTCAACATTCAGGTCAAAAGGCTCCATTCTCAACAAAGCAGAAGACAGTAGTAAAACTCGTTTGCTACTTACCACTGTTCTGACTATTAAAAAGACTGTTTGAAGTCCAACGTGATACGGCTGCCCCCACAGCCAGCCTCCTCCCAGCTCTGCTATGTGGATTATTAATGTTGGATATTTGCCATTTGAAAACTACTCAGAATGAAGCTTTGAAAAGAGGGAGCTGCAAGTCCGCTGGAGCCGCACGCTATAGGGATGGTCTGGAGACGTGAGCAGGGAGGATTATTTACACATTGCTATCCCCCAGTGTAAAGATAATCCCGGGAAGGAGCTATTCCAGCTTCTTTATCACTCCAGAGTTTCCAGACACAAAGCTAGGTTCTGAGTTTATAATCTCCTGCTCAGTCTGCTAAATAACCACCCAGAATTATTCATGCAGGGGGATGAGATCAACTACAGCAATCTGTTCTAATCTTGGAACTTTACTGCTTATTTCAAGCTTGGTTGGAGACAGGAACTTTGCTTTCCCTTACTCAGCCAAAACACCAAACTATCTATGCCACTTCTGCAAAGCAGAGAAGTCGTCTCGTCTCATTGCAGCTAAAGCAAGTTTAGAAGTATTGCTGCAATTTCAATCCATCATTGCTAAAGAAACAAGAATGTGAAACAAAAACAAAATCAGACGAGCTATTTGCAAAAGTCATCTTGATACAACTACCAAAGAAACAAAGCTACAGGGAACTAAAGAGAGAAAATCCTTCTGGTTTACCTCTTTCTTCCTCCAGAATAAGGAAAATGCAGTGTTTCCTACTTGAACCCATGAAGAACTAGCAAAAAACCACTATTTTAAAGCTAGGTCACACTTCAGCCATTCAGCATGCATTTTTATGTAGCACAAGAAATCAGTCAACGCTCATTCATAGCCATGAACCATGATTAGGATCTTTCAAGGAATACCACGAGATTTAAAGAAACCCACAATAAAAAACCTCCATCCAGACACTGCAGGAATAAACCCCAGGTCTCTAACAAAGCTGTTGATACAGCAGTTGCTCTCATCTGAGCAAAGGAGTGGAAAAGCATTCAGCTAAAAGCAGCCAACTACATTCAAAGATGGCTTATTGACAATCTGGGGCCATGGGTCTAACTTGCCACCACAGTCCTGCTTTTCCATTCAAAGGAATGTAATCCCAATATATATCTGCCTTGCTGTTGAAGCCATTTTATCTGTAGTGTTGAGGTATTCAATATGATACCATTTACTCAAATCACATCACTGGAAATGACATATTTCTACTGAAATAACTTCTTTTTCATACTACAGGCTCAGCTTTTTGCCTTGCAACTCTAATTCATCCCATCCTGCCTGTGCCACCAGGAGATCCTTTCCCCAGCAAGGAGCCTGGTCAAAGGCACATCAGCTGCAGCCAAATTTGTACTTGGACGCCCTTGAGTACTGCTGACAAGGATATAAAATAGAAATGCCTCAGAGAAGCATTACTTGAAAAAACAGAACAAATATAAATGACTCACAGAAACGGCTTTGTTTTTCCAAAGGGAAGACCAATCCATAGAGGCAGGAAAAGCGTGCCAAGAGATATTTCTGACCTTTTCTCAGCGCAGCTGCTCCAAGCACTCTGAACAGTTTATTAGGATTTGCAGCAGGTCAGGGAAGTCAGATCTAGGCATATTTTCCCAAACTGAACATATTTTTAGCAGCACAGAGGAGCAAGCAGAGATTCTATTCATATAATGTCTCCAGTAAATCCTGCGGTAGAACAAACTTAACTCATCCTCTTGGCTAGGTTACATCTGATGCAAAATCTCAGCTATTAGTAGTTTGTGTAACTGATAAACTTCTTTAATTTACAAAGACTCTTTGCATCAAAATTGGCATTGACAAGGAAACTTTTACTGGGAGATTCAGGAATAGCTGAAATACTAAAATGTACCCTTACATTTCAAAAGGCACAGAAGGACCACTGTTTGCTGCTGGGGTGGTGCAGGAACCCACAGAAGCACTGACCCTGAACAAGCAGCTCATTCTCTTCTCTCTGTGGTCTCCAGCCATCAGAAATGCAAAGCTGGATGCAGAGCAACAGATTTTTGAGGAGTGCTCCAATTTAAAAGCATTTTCATATAGATTAGGGATTAGTCCTAAAGGTCACTGTCAAGGCGCAAGAGGCTAATGAAGCATTTTACAGCCTCCAACACACAGTTCTAGCATGTGTTAAAGTATCTTTTGACAGGATGCCATGAAAGGAGAGGACTCAAACTGCCCCCACTCTAATCAGGTTTGTTTCTTTTATTTATAAGAACATTTCCGGACCTATATCAAATGCAGTCACACAAACGCTCAAGTCCACTTCTCAGTTAATTATCTGTTGTCACAAAACCAGACTGGTCTTTATTAATTAATATTAATATTAACTGGTCTTTTTTTGCCTTTTTTTCCCCTTCTTATCCTTTTTAGAGCTGCATTTAATGTGACCTGCAGCTCTGGGATGCTCCTGTTAAAGCCTGTGCTTCTTCATCAGTGATCAAGAGAGCACAGTCTCAGCACAGCAATGATACCACTGCTGCTTACCATGCTATTTTTAGGAAGAAGGGTTAGCGATAGGTACCTTGAACAAAATTCATTCAATGATGCTGTGAAAGTGTCATGCAATTCCATTAATTTGAAAGCTCAAATTAAGCCCAAATGCAAGAAAACCCCAGTTTTAACAGAATCACCAATCAAAGGGACATTCAGGCCACCACAAAACAAGCACAAATCTGGAAGCTGACTTTTAAGGAAGCCTGTGAGTACATTGCTGCTACCGTAGCACACTTACAGCATATTGAATGTAGCAAAGAATCTATTATATTTAATAATACAATGATGTATGGAAAGTGTATGGTTACAGTGAGTGCACAATTAAAGTATAGTGAGTGTATGATTATAGTATAGGACGTGTTACGGTCACAGTAAGTGCCCAGAGTTATTCTGAAGGAGAATGCTGTAAAAGTGATACTGCATGACTTGGGTACACTCAACACTTTGCAAAGGGCCTTTCACATTACCACGTAGTGCAAGACTAAAAATCTCTTCTACAGCAAATAAAGGCAGCACATGCTTCCTGATGAAAATACCCCTGATGCTAACCATGGCCCAGTCATAGAATCACAGAATTATGGAATAGTTTAGGTTGGAAAGGACCTTAAGATCATCCAGCTCCAACCCCCTGCCATGGGCAGTGACACCTCCCAGTAGACCATGTCATTCAAGGCTCTGCCCTACCTGGCCTTGAACACCGCCACGGATGGAGCATTCACAACTTCCATGGGCTGCCCATTCCAGTGCCTCACCACCCTCACAGTAAAGAACTTCTTCCTTATGTCTAACCTGAACCCCCCCTGCTTAAGTTTGAACCTGTTACCCCTTGTCCTGTCACTACAGTCCCTAATGAAGAGTCCATCCCCAGTATCCCTATAAGCCCCCTTCAGACACTGGAAGCTGCTCTGAGGTCTCCACGCAGCTTCTCTTCTCCAGGCTCAACAGCCCCAACTTT